>JADRCD010147186.1:0-10728 GCA_019843815.1 Montemys delectorum | reverse complement strand
CTCTGCTCCATAGTTAATCTCTGCCACTCCTTCTGTGGGTATTTGGTTCCCCATTTTAAGAAGGAATGAAATGTCCACCTTTTGGTCTTCCTTCTTCAGTTATTAGAACTTTAAAGATAATGTTGAGAATAGAGCAGTTGATGTAAACTTGGATCATGAAATTGGGAATGTCTTAATAACTATATCAGGCCATTTTGTGATATTTTGAATTAAGAATCTTGCTTCTGATCAGGTAGAGCATAAGAAATCAACTGTGATTATGAATAAATTAATGGAGTAGAAGTGCAAATTTCAGGGGGTTATTTTCAGGGACAACACAAAAAAACTATACTCCAGAGAAAGACAAAGCAACATTTTATGTAGGCGAGAAACTTAGAATTGCATTAGAATCTCCAATATGAAACTGCTTTTGAAGGCATGGGGTGTCATGGAGAGCATCGGAGACTTGGCAGTATAAGAGGCCAATAGTAAAGATGCAGGTTCAGGATTTAAGATGTCACAGAGTGATCCTGAGGATTGGCATCTTGTGGCAATATTGAAGCCTCAGAAAATAGGCCAGGGTGCCATTGGTAAAGGGTAGTCTATGCAGACCCTGGAACACTGGAAATGCCAGGACTGTAGGGGAACTACCAAGGACAACAATGTGGAAGCCAAAAAGCTGACATGAGGCTAGGTGATAAGCTAGTTACATGTGCTGCAGATGGCAGAGACAGAGAAGTGGAGTTGCCCAGGTCCTTTGGACCCCAGGGGATTATTAGTGATTCCCCGATGATCAGCACTGAACATTTTACACTGTTGAAATTTTGTAAGGAAGTATATAACCCATTTTGTTTGTCTGTTAGTTTGTTTTTAAAGATACCAAAGATGAGCTAATCCATTTATTCAAAGAAATCTCAGGTTCTTTTAATTTGTTGTTTTCATATTTATAATTTTTGACACCAGTGTTTTTTCAGAGAATTCGACTTTAGAATGTAGAAAAATTTTAAAGTTTTCTTTGAACTTTATCCATCTTTATTTTATGTGTATGATTGTATTTTGTCTAGGTATACCTGTGTGCTGAGTGAGTACATTAATATAATAGAATTTTTAAAGTCTTGGAGAAATTTTAAGGTATGCAGTGTTAAAACATATTGGGATGCTGACACAAAATCTTAGGAATGAATAATAAATGAAATATTATGGTTTAATATTTATGCATTTTCTTTTTTGACTATTGATATGAGAAGGCACACTCCCCTGTAGGCTGTGTTTCCTTTGGGCAGAAGGCTCTGTGTTGTATAAGAAAGCAAGCTGAAAAAGCCATGGGGAGCAACCTGTAAGGAGTTTTCCTGTATAGTTTCTGTTTCTGCCCCTACTTCAGTTCTTTCTCTGACTCCCTCAGTGATTGACTGTAATTTTGACATAAAAAAATAATCAAATGAATCTTTCCCTCCCGTGGTATGTTGATCATGGTGTTTAGCACAGCAATAGAAAGCAAACTAAGACAGTAACTACTCATTACTTATATAATCGTAGGGCATGAACTCATGAAGCATGTAACCTTTGAGCTTCCTGAAGATTGGAATCTTTTTCTGAGAAATTTGAGTCTTGGGAGCTTCCATCCTTCATTCTGTTGTAGATGTTTCAGCTCTAAGGTAACAGCTGCATGACACAGTCCGAGTACTCACAGGGTAGTTGCTACAGGGACATTCCCTGATGGGAGTTTTTTTTCCATAAAATAAATGTTGCTTGTAGGGTTGTTTTTTATTAAACCTAGAAACATCTGCAGAATCAGATGCTTTTTTATATATTTTGGAAAATACTTATTTCATTAGAACACCTAGGAGCATTTTCATTCAAGAATGAATCTTAAAAAGTTAAAATTTTCCTATAACTAAATGCAAATAACATTATATTAAACTGTCAGTTTTACACCCATTTTAATGAACTTATATTATATTAGTAACTAAATTTGATTATTTTGTTACTGATTTTCCCAGCCTTTTCACAATGGTTACAAATTCTGTTTAGTTTCTATTTACTCATAACTCTTTCTACTTGATATACTCATTCTAACATCAATAAATTTAGTTTATTTTCCCAACATTTTGTGATACCAAAAATGAGAATGTTTTAACATATAGACAAAATACCAAAGAGCCTGGAACTAGCTCTGTGAGCTCCTTTGTTCTCATCTCACTGGCGATATCCCCACTTTTCTTCTAGGTCTTATAGCATAGGGATTTGTTTTATTTCATATCGACAGTTAATGATTTTAATTGCTCTCAGACACGTGTTGAAAGTTGATTTAAATTGAATTTCTTGTAGCAGTGATGGACCTTTCTACTCTGTAATCTCTGGGTTAAGCAACGCAATATGCTCAGGGCTGTGAACTTTCTGTAAATATATTGCTGGGTGCTGAAATCATGCTTAGCCTCTATGGCCTTCTTGGCTTCAATATATACTAAGTCTGCTTTGGGAAAGTTGGCAAGAGATTAAGGACTAGAAAATATGCTTATTATTTGTGGAAACTTTCACTTGTGTTCTTTATGTCTCAAACACACCAATAAACAATTTTAAAAATGAATTTAAAAATCTAGTTGAAAGGTTTGTCTATGAGCTGGGCCTACAGCTGGAATGGGTTTAATTGAAAGAAGGATCATTGATTGGGAAGCAAATTCAGCTAAAGGAGAACGTTCCACTGAACAAGTACAAGGAAAACAAGAAAAAGGAGCTTCTATAACCAATTCTAAAATCTGGTTTGGCTTAGATGTATACAATATTCATTTCTAATGGAGAGATAAGGTAACTCAAACCCAAAAGGACATGCATGGTATGTCCTCTCTAATAAGTGGATATTTGCCAACAACAACAACAACAACAACAACAACAACAACAAAAAGGTACAGAATATTCAAGATACAGTCTACAAAACTCAAAAAGTTCAACAAGATAGAGGGCTTAAGTGAGGGTGCCTCAGTCCCACTTGGGGAGGAGAAGAAAGCAATCACAAGTGGGGAAGAAGGGAAGGATTTGGAAGGTAAAGTGGACAGGAGTGATGGGAGGAGAGAGGAACCTGATCTAGTATTGGATGAAGTAAAAGGACTGAAGAAGCCCTGAGGGCCAGCAGAAAGAATGGAAACAGAAAACCTCGAGATGTAGGAGATTGTGGGGACCCTCCAGAATGTACCAGAGACCTGGGAGGTAAGAAATTCTCAGGAGTCAAAGGAGGGACCTTAGACGAAGTGCCCAACAGTAGTGAGAGGGAACTTATAGAGCCCACCTCCAGCAGGAAGACAGGGCATCAAATGAGGGAGGGGGTTGACATCCCACAGTCAAAACTCTGACCCATAATTTTTTCTGTCTGAAAAAAACTGCAGGGATGGAAATGGAGAGAAGTCTGAGGAAAAGTAGGTCCAGTGACAGGCCCAAAGTGGGATTAAGCTCAAGGCAGGTCCCAAGGTCTGACATAATTACTGAGGTTATGGAGTGCTCACAAAAATGGGCCTAGCAGGTTGACACTCCGGAAGATCCAACAAGCAGCTAAAAGAGTCAGATGCAGATCTTTGCACCCAACCAATGGACAGAAGCTGCAACCGCTGTGGTTGAACTAGGGAAGGCTGAAAGAAACTGAGGAGGAGGGAGACCGTGTAGCAGGACCACCAGCAGTCTCAATTAATCTGGAACCCTGAGATCTCTCAAACATTGGACCACGAACCAGGCAGCATTCATCAGCTGATATGAGGCCCCCAACACTTAAACAGCAGAGGACTGCAGGGTCTGGGTTCAATCAGGGCTGATGCACCTAACCCTCAAGAGACTGGAGGCCCCAGGGAGTTTAGAGGCCAGGTGGGGTGGGGGGTGGGGGTGGAGACATCCTCTTGGAGAAAGGTGGTAGCGAGGAGGTATGGGTTGTAGAACAGTTGGAGGGTGGACGTTGGGGGGAAATACAATCTGGAATGTAAATAAATAAATAAATAAATAAATAAATAAATAGGAAAAAAAGCATATACATACAAACAACAGTAAAACAAAACAAAACAAAACACAAAGACCTTCCAGTTCAAAAGAAATAATGTTATTAGTAAAATAGTAGGAGAAAAGAACCAGAAACAGCTAGATGACGCTTATGTACCCGAATGTATTTTGTTTTATGTATTTATTTTGTATTGTCATAAATTATTTAGATGCTAATAGGTGAAAGCTGACAACCAAGAGTATCCACCACACTCATTCTAGAAATAATGATTTAGCAGGATATAGAGGATGTAATGATTTCTATTACTTGATTGTACAGTCTCTTATTAGAAAGAAGAGTTGTAGACTGAGAGGTGGAGACTCTAGTTTCAACCCTCAGCCCCATCCAAAGGGAAAAAGATAAAAGAAAAAGAAAAGTACATAATTTGCTTCCTGAAATAGGGATCCATGTTTGCAAGCCTTCCCATTGACTGTTGAGAACACAGTAAGTCCATTTGATGATGTCCGTTGAAGATGATAGAGCAGCCTCTAAAAGCTGCAAGAAATAGACTTTTCACAGTAGAACACACATAGAAGCTTGTTTCTCTCTCATGTCAAGACTCCACCTTCATGGTAGATTACATATAAGAAGCCACAGGGCATGTGAGACAGTACTCCTGTATTGCATTCTTAGTCAGCATGGAGGTGAGTTCTAAAATAATCTTACCATTGTGACTTCTTTGCCAAGTTCCCTTCATTTATTTGTTAATATATTTAATTCAATGTTTATTCTTCAAAGCCAACAAAGATATTTTACTTATTTTCTAAGATTTTAATCTAGTAAATGAACAATATTTTTTCCGTTATATTTACCATACTCTATTATATTATTGTGTTTATTTTTCAAAAAGTATGAAAAAGTAGATAGTGAAAATATTGATTCTTTTTAGAATGGACCATGGACACACAATTCTCAATAGTCACTCATTGTAATGGTATAGAATTGTATCTTTAAAATTTAAAGTTAAATGAATTTTGAAGAATTGCTTAAATTACCTTAAGTTTTTCTACTCAGAGTCAACTAAAATTATGTAATTACAATTTCACTTAGAATCATGCAATGATTCAAAGACATTAGAAGTCACCAATGGATTTAGAATGCAAAGATTCATCAAGAAAGATATATTTCTTAATTTCAAATATCTGGTTCATTATCACATTTCCACAAGAGAACATTATATTAAGAATTTAGTAACAATAGTATCCTTCAGTTTTTTATTAATTACCTTACTGTATAGAAATATAAAGAACTATGAAATGAATTTAGTCCAGTAAATATGAAGTAAAAAATAAACAAGTATAGGAATCTTAACAAAAAAAAAAATCTAGCAAGTGCACATCACTGAAGTGTTCAGAAGCAAAACATGCAGTTCTGAGGTAAGAGGGAAAAATTACAATCAACATAAACAACATACTTACTAATAAATGAAAACTTATAAATATATCTCATTCTAATATCTCTCTTCTTTTAACTCAAGATTCCATAAGTAGTTAACTGTGAACTCTCAACTCTAAGGAGGATTTTACTGTTTGATTCTGTTTTCCTGTAATTATGGCTTTGAACTTTAAATCACTCCTCAGAGTCTGTACACAGCAAGATGAACCATTCATATGGCCTCATCATCACTTTACTTAGGGTTAAGCAAACATTTGCGTATTTCAGTTCACTAAATCTTTGTGTTTTATGCTTTCTCTGGTATCAACTCCCTGATGGAGAATGTAGAGGGGAGAAATGAAGACGGGCTTAACCCTCTGGCTATATAGTAGTAATGGCTAGACAGATTTCATTCTATTTTCTTTGAAGCCATTTTTCTGCAGCTACTGTTTCCTGTCAGAATGATGAGCCCATAAAAAGAGCCCACAATTACTTAGGCAGCTATTAAAAACTCTCTTAAGCTTACCTGATCCTCCCTCTAACACGGGTATCTGAGAGACCCAGGCACAATAGTTTCCCTACATCCTCCATTCATAGGTTATCACATCAACTACTTTGCCAGATGGAATAATTCCACTCTTGAAAAAATACTTGGGTGAGTATTCTTTCATCTTTATTATCGTGAATTCTTGGATATCATCAGGAAAATGCAGAATTATCTT
The DNA here is from genome assembly GCA_019843815.1 of Montemys delectorum. Lineage (NCBI taxonomy): Eukaryota > Metazoa > Chordata > Mammalia > Rodentia > Muridae > Montemys > Montemys delectorum. Next base: position 4,635 of record JADRCD010147186.1, on the reverse strand, counting down.
CTGATTTCTCAGGGATTTGCAGCAGGGACAAAGTCTAGTTTCTTCTTTGGAACACTCTTGCTTTCCTTTATTCTTTAGATTATAAAGTGATGTTTACAAGTAAATGTAAGTGTATGTGTACATATATGGGCACATGCTTATCACATGTATATATAATTTGTAGGCTGTGGTCCAGCTTTGCATTATGATTGGATTAATACTATTACAAAAATCTTTCAAATATGCCAATATCCATATGCACTATAAAAGGCAAGATTATTCATTTTAAATATTTTGACATTTTTATCATATATGAATACTGTATTTATATTATTGTTCTTCCCTCACTTCACCTCCTCTATGTTCTTCTAGCTCCCTCACATATTCCTGTCCTTGTATTTTTTTTCTTTTTTCTTTTTTTTTTTTTTTTTTTTTTTTGGTTTTTCAAGGCAGGGTTTCTCCTTAGAGCCCTGGGTGTCCTGGAACTCACTCTATAGACAAGGCTGGCCTCGAACTCAAAAATCTGCTTGCCTATGCCCCCAAGTGCCTGGATTAAAAGCGTGCGCCACCACTGCCCAGATGTAGTCTTTATTTATTAATTGTTATTGTTGCACACAGATCTTGCTTTCTCTTTGTTTACACACATGCTATATATATATATATATGTATATATGTATATATATATGTATATATATATATTATGTTTGTGTGTGTTCAGTTATGTGTGCATATGTGCATGAGTATGTGTGTATGTATATCAACCTGCTGAGTTATATATAAATATTTTTATTTAGGGTTTTCCCTTGGGAATAAATGATGTATCAAGGACTCATCCTAAGAGATTAATTCTCTCTATACCTTAAGATATTAAATAATTGTACTTTGTCACCTAGGGTTAAGGTCTTGATTTACTCCTTCCAATTGACATGTCAAAAGTTGTTTTTATTTTTCAGGTCTTGCTTAGCCAACCTTGTTTCTGAGGTTGCTGATACTGCTTCCCTGCCATCTATAGAAGGCACTATCTAGTCTTAGTCATCTTCGTCCTGACTCTTACAATCTTTCTACTTTCTCTTCCTCAATGCTCTCTGAGCATTCTGCATGCCACTGTTTGAAATATTCATGTTGGCATCCACATGTATTTATGTGTATGTGCACTTAAGTATATGCTTGTACCTGTAGTAAACACAAAAGAATGGTATATTAACTGGAGCTAGAGTTAAAAGGAAATGTAAGCTACCTGACCTCAGTTCTAAAAACTAAATTCTGGTCTTCTGAAAATTTGACAAGGGCCATGTCTCCTGGAGTATTTTAAAATAGAACTCAAAATCTTACATCACAAAACATTAAAAAAATTGTCTTTGATTAATAAGAATGATCAATACATTTAAATTGCACAGTGTTTTCTAGTTTACATTCATTTTATTCATTCCATTCACTTACAAACAAATTTGTCAAAGTTGAACAGATGTTTATTCTGCTGGGGAAACTAGCTCTGTTCTCTCTTGAAGATACCAATGGAAAAAAAGCATCAGTGTGCGCTTGACTTGGCCTCTTTAGAGATTAGTGTTGCTTTCTGTAATACATATACCTATCTTGACTTTAAGTTACTCTGAGGCCAGAAGATGCAGGCCTCTGGGCCTATTGACACTGCTAACAGTGTGGATGAGGTGGGAATCAAGTAAAAGCTTTATTGTTAGTGCTCCTTCCTCTTCTCAGGCAGCCAGGAGCACCTTACTAACTTAGTTGGTTAACTCTTTGTAAACCAGAAAAAAAAAGATGAAGTCACCCACACAAAAAACACATAAACACCAGCTAAAAATGTCTATCTCACCTTATTTTTTTGCTGCTTTTAGCTTATTATAGCTTTTAGACATACATTCACACACACACATTCTGGCCAGTTCCAATCATTTGTCTCATCAAGTCCACAAGTATTCAGTCACACTTGCATACCTATATTTCTTCATATGTGTATATATAAATAAACTGACATATACACTTGGATTCATGGATGGAGAGATGGATGGATTGATGGATGGATGGATGGAGGGATGGATGGATGGATGGATGGATGGATGGATGGATGGATGGAGGGATGGATGGGGAAGAGGGCTCTCTGCCCACAGCCACCAAGCCACCAACTTAATTTTTATTCTTTGACTTTTTAATATCTTCTTAGACAGGAGTTCTTAGAAAAACTTTAGAGATACAATTTTATGTAAAATGGCAGTTACAGAAGGATGTTGATATTAAGTTCAAAGTTGTATTCATTCTGTGTGATAATTATAAGTTAAAAAGCAACAGTTTTTACATGGCTTTGTCTTATCATAGTACATACCTGTGGCTTTGTCCTTGGAACTAAATGTTTTTCCCTGTATACAAATTTCTTCCTAGTATATTTATCCTTTTAGTGTGATTATGAAATCTCTCTCTGTTTCTCATTTTGCAGCTTTTACTTTCTATCATGAGACAGCACAGTCTATTAGTCTTGAATCTAGTGGTTTTTTTACATCTTTCTATCAAAGCAACTAAAACCATTTCTAAAAGGTTTCTTCCTAAAATTATTTGAATCAAATTGGGAATTCTATAGAATCATTAATTCACCTAAACAGCATTAATTCATGAAGTTCCCTTTATTTGATCTGCAGGAAATCTTATAAATTAAATAGGATAATTCCCAGGAATTCTTATATTAGTTAAATAATGACAGGGAAGGCATATCAGCTTCAAGAAACAATCCTGAGATGAAGTCTCTTTGGGACTTTGTCTCATAGAGCTCACCCATTACAGACAATGCAAAAGTGGTAGACCACCTCCATGAAGGAAACTTGTTAGCATTAGCCTGACTTAAGCATTGGTCAAGCTCAGAATTGCTGCACTGTATATGATAGAAATGTATGCCTCCATTTTTGCCATCTGCTTAGTACCTGGTGCATTAAACATCTTTCAACGTTGTATCAATTTTTAAAATGCATTCAAACTATAATAAATGTTCCTTGGGAAAAAAAGTGTGCCACCTCCAGTTAATATTCACAGGTCTAATGCTCCCACAAAAGTTGGATTCTGAGCAATGATGTTCATTTTTAAATTTTTGAGACTTGGATAAATAATATAAAATAATTTTAGAAATATTTTGAATATTGATAACTCAAACATCAAGGATGTTCTTTTTTTAAAAAGCAGCATTCGTAATCCATAAATTAGTTTGTATATTTGCATGTTAGTAACAATCATTTTCTTTAAAACTGATTTTTAAAATGACATATTGCTTTTCATGCTGGACTGCATCCATGACAATGTGAGTCCTGATATAGAATGAAAACTTGTGGATTTAACATTGTTTGTCCTCTCCATCTGCTTGAGAAATGCTCTTACCCTATTCCATATCAGTTTCATGTCACTTTCCTGTCACAGAAACAACTTTGTAATATAAATTATAAGAAAGTATGACAATTTTGTCTATTCTAATATCTCTGAGTGTACAGGGCAAAAATAATCATTTTAAAAATAGTTGACATTTTATTTCTATCTCTATGAGAAAGTCCAAAATATAGAGACCATTACAGAAACCAGAACCAAATAAATAGTGGAGCCTGGTCCCAGTAAATACATTTACAAAACAATCCAGAATTTAAGGTTCAGGAAACAATGGAGAAAAGGGAGTGCTGGAAGACCAGAAGAGAAGGATAATCAGAAAGTTCGTCACATGATTGTATCTTCCAGGAATATCATTAGCTACACCCGTAAAGTCACAGCAACATGTGAGACCAAATGTGAGCTAAACAAGGGTGACACCTATGATTCTGTCAAACTAGAGAGAGAAAAATTTATGACATCTCAAACCTACACAAAGAAATGTAGGCAACCAAGCAGATCGGAGAACAAGAGAGGTAATCTTTTCTAGGGAAGAGTATACCAATCCATTGCCCACTGACCAATGGTCAGCCCTAAAATCATTATATGTACAAATAACATTTTAGGAACTCAAAAGGTTTAGTTTAAAATGAAGCCATTAATTTGAAGGAGAGAGGGTAGCCTTATATGGAAAGATCTGAAGGGAGGAGAGGCCAGAGAGAAGTGTAGTTAAATAGTAATGTAAACAATAAACAAACAAAACCAATTAACAAACAAGACAAAGCACAAGGCTTGAGTTCTGATGGCTATAACCACATACAGAGCATTGTATCTTTTGCCTGTCAAGTTGTTCGAACACCCAATGCTAGAGAGAAAGCAGAGAGACACAGTTTCCTAATGCATTTTGCCCTGAATTGATAAACTTTTGGTGAAGAAAAGGATCCTGACCTTGTCTCAAAGGTAATTTTGAAGAATTAAGTAAGGATGACACCTGCTATTAACCTATTGTCTCCACAATGATGTGTACATGTATCCTCACATACACATCACAAGAATATTAACAATCACATATATACCATACATACACAAAGACAAACACAAGTATGTTGGGGATGGAAGAAGTGGTGATGATGGAATATATGAAATGGATGACCTAAAAATGCTTTGACATGGAAAAAGGAGAAATTCATGAGTCCACATTCTTCCCTGACTATACATAAGCATAGATATATACATATATAATATATTTTACATAATTATGTCATAAATAAAATTTTGTATATGTGTATGCCACACATATAT
>JADRCD010147185.1:0-13854 GCA_019843815.1 Montemys delectorum | reverse complement strand
ACACACACACACACACACACACACACCAATTACCCTGATATCCCCTTTTGGAGTTCATTTTTTACCTATTACCTTTTATTAGGGCTGCTAAAAACATGGCATTAATCTTCATAATATTTTTGTAATGAAAGGAGGTGACTTTTATAGCTATGTATATGTTTGCGAATGTAGGTAAGTTATTTTGAGATGACCAGATAATGTCATATTTATAGAATGAAAACACCAAGATGCAACTGAAAGGACTGCTCAGTAATGCCTTTGGAACTGTCACTTGCAGTGAACTCATTAAAACTGCAGACGGAGGACAGATCTCACTGGATTGGTTTGATAACAATAACAGTGCATGCTATGTGGATGCCAGCACCAGACCTACTATCTTGCTCTTGCCTGGCCTCACTGGAACAAGCAAGGAATCCTACATCCTTCATATGATCCATCTCAGTGAAGAATTAGGATACAGGTACCTGTGAAAGATTGTTTCCTGTTTTTCACTTAATTCTTTCAGATATGTTAGTATTTCAGGCTGAGTGATCATGATGGGGCACACCTGTAATCCTAGCAAAGAGAGGCAGAGGCAGGTAGATTTCTGTAAGTTCAAGGCTGGCTTAGTCTTTGTAGGAAGCTCTAGGCTATTAGGGTATATATCACTACCCTCATCTTACCACCACCACCACTGTGGTGGTACATGCCTTTAAATCCTACCACTTGGGAGGCAGAGGCAGGTGGGTCTCAGTGAGTTCAAGGCTAGCTTTGTTTACAGAGTAAGTTCTAGGATAGGTAGGGCTACATAGGGAAACCCTGTCTCAAAAACAACAAACAAAACAAAAAACCAAAACAAACAAACAAAAAAACCAAAGGTTCTTCCCCCCCTTAGGTGTATACCTCTCTCTCTCCGTCTCCCTGACCCCTTTCTCTCTCTCTCTCTCTCTCTCTCTCTCTCTCTCTCTCTCACACTCTCACACACACACACACACACACACCTTCATGAATAAATAAAACAATCTCCTAAGCTATTACCTTACTTATTCCTTACATCTGATTCTTTTGACTCCTTTTCCTAACTGATCACCTCCCAGGAAATGATTCTTAGTGTATTAACCACATGAACGGAGGGTAAATGAGCAAATGAAATCAGAGCTACCCCTCCCCCCATCCCCAACATACAGCTGCAGCTCCCAATGGAGCAGTGCTATGCAGAACAGCAGCTCCAAGTTCCAGAGATGGTAGACAGAGGCTCTCACACCACACTTTAAATTTGGACCTTAGATTTGCTGATCTTATCTGCCTAGCTTAGGTCCAAGTGTTAAAAATGTTCAGTATCAGCTTGTAGGTCATCCTTATTTTTCCACAGGCAATCAGTTCCTTTTTTTGTCCACCTGAATTTGCAGGTGCTTGTGGCTGGTAGCCAGCTGATACCACAGCATTTTTGAGCCACCATTATTCAACTTAGCCACCAGGTACAATTTTTCCATGTGACTTTGCAGCTTTACATTTCAGATTCAGCTCCAGAGTCTTAAAGCAGGGCAATTATGAAAGATAGTGGTGTGTGTGTGTGTGTTAGTCTTCTTTAGCTGATGGTAATGTTGCAGTGGTATGGTCTGTGACTTGTGTTTAGAGTTAACTCTTGCCAAACTAGAAACACTTGTTTGTATGAAAAACTGAGGTTGAATTTATGTGAATAAAAACATTTTGATGTAAAGAGGGAAATGGCATAATAGAAAATTAACTCTGATCTTACACAGGCAGAGCCTCGTCTGCCCATGAAAGAGCATTCTCTTAGAAGCTCAGATACAATATTCTGGAACACCGTTGCTAGGAAGTAGCAAAAATCTCTGATTTCATTTTTAAACAGCATCCAGTTAAAAAGCTTGTTTCTAATTTACATCTCAAACTTGGTAATGCTAAAAAGCTGGGAGTCTGCAAAGCTCCTCCCCTCTCCAGCTTTGAGACTGGATCTTATGTAGCTCAGACTCACCTCAAAGTTACAATGTAGCCAAAATGTAAAGAAGACAACAAATAATCAGAAACGTTGTATTTTACTCGGAGACCTTGTGAGACAGAGAAGGCTGTGCCAGTTCCTTGTCAGTAGCTGGAAGAACTATTCAAGGATGACCTTGAACTTCTGGTCCTCCTGCACCAGCCTCAGAGTGTTGTGACTACACATTTGTCCCTACTCTGGGTTCAGGAGGTTATGCAGATCTAACCCATGTGCACTATGTGAGCACCAGTCTGAGAAGTGAGGAGTTCTGGAATGAATCAGACTGGCCTTTGCCTGGAGAAGGAAGAAAACAAGCTATTATCAGTGACCTTGGAGCCTAAAACCATTTCTTTTTAGTTGTCAGGAGTCTCCTGTCTGGCTCAGTCAGTGCAGTTCCTGCGCAGTAAACATGAGAACTTGAGTTCAGATACTCAGGATCCACTTGAAAAAAATGAGCATAGGGGCTGGAGAAGTAATCAGCAGTTAAGCACTGGCTGCTCTTGCAGAGGACCAGGGTTAGTTCCCAGCACCCACACGGCAGCTCACAGCTACCTGTAAATCTAATTCTAGACTCTCTTCTGAGCACCATGGGCACCATGCATGCAACACGGCACACATGCATATATGTTAACAAACACTCATACACATGAAACAGAAATAAATCTTTTTTTTTTTTTAAAGGCTGGATACAGTGATTTGTTCCTGTAACCTCAGCACCTGAAACTCATTAGGCCAGCCAGTCTACTCAGCAGTCTACTTCAGGTTCACTTAGAGACCCTTGGAAAAACTAATCGTAGGTAGTGATTGAGGAAAGGCGGCCTGAATTAACCACTATCTTCCACACATATGTACCCACATGCATATACCCATACTAATAAGTGTGTGCAACACACATACACTCAGAGAAGCTGGATCCTACAAATTACAAAGCCTTGAGAAAAAAAAATTCAAGTCTCTGTTCTAAGTCGGAGAGGCTGTATCAGTTAGCTTTGCCATTTAACAAACCCTCCCAGCACTTAGTGGTTTAAAGCAACTGCTCAGCTCAGTCCCAGGGGTGGGCAGTTTGGGCTAAGGTTGCTGAAGGTATTTTGGGGTCTTGGCCAGGATCATTTGTGCATATGTTGTTAGCTGTCAAGACAGCTAGATGCTGGGGGAACCTCAGCTGGGGCTACTCCGCTCAGCCACCAGGGCGCTTCACCGGCATGCAGGCTCACCCCGAACTGTTCTGTCGGTGGAAGAAGGTTTACTGAACAAGCACAGAAGCTGTCACGGTCTCTGAGGCCCAGCTGAGAACTCCCACGGTACTCCTTCCCTAACACTCCACAGTCAGACCAGAGCAAATCAGATAGTCCTCTCAGAGTCAATGAGCGGGGATCGAGAATTACAAAATGTTTTTTTCAGTTTTACCACAGAGTACATTGAGTTTCAGAGACCACTGAGGTGAAGCGTAAATCCAAATGCTTGAGAGAAGACTGTGTTCTGAGGAGACAGAAAGGAGCTCAGTTATTGGGGGTTGTGGGGGTGGTGGCTGGGGATTTGGCAGCTGACAAGGCTTGTGGAAAGCTTTGTGAGCCCTAGATGGCCTTTCGAGTTAAACCTGGACTCACATGTTGGGACCGCTGCTTACAGAGTCTTCCAAGCAGTTAACTGAATCTCCCCATCACAGTTCTCTCTCCTACTTTAGAGAACTTAGTTGGGATGTGCACAGTACTTGTTTGTACAGAGTGTATCTGTAGAAAAGTTTGTCTTTTTTCTGTCATCTTTTTTTTTTTTTCCAGACAGGGTTTCTCTGTGTAGCCCTGGCTGTCCTGGAACTCACTCTGTAGACCAGGCTGGCCTCAAACTCAGAAATCTGCCTGCCTCGGCCTCCCAAGTGCTGGGATTAAAGGCGTGCGCCACCACCGACCGGCTTTTGGTGTCTCTTCAGAGTAGTAAATTTTATAATTTAGAAGCACAAGCCACAGTTCATTTCCTTTGAGGAACATATGGACATTGGTATAATGTCTCCTAATTCAGAGTTTTGTAGACAGAGATAAAAATGCATGTGATGCCAGAATGTAGCTCTGCTTACTACTGTATGTAAAATAGGGTGCTTTAGGAGGGGCATGAGTTCTGTCAGTTTCAGCAGGGAACTTCGGATGCTGTCTTGTAAGATACTGAGACATTAGAGAGAATCTAACTCCCAGTCTATGGATGAATGAAACGGAAGGGTTTATAGTCAATGTTAACACATTTTCCACTCACTCAAAATCAATGATTGATGGGAAGGAAACTAGGCCAAAGTTTATGTAAGGTAATTATGAGCAAAGGTGTTTATAACTAGGTCAAAGGTAAACAGACTTAGAAGGAGAATATTTGATCTGCCTATTGTGGCCATCTTCACAGCACCATGGTTTCAGAATGTCCAATTGAAGGAGACGGTTGTTGAGGCAGATAAATTCTTTGCAGTTTTATCAATCTGTTGAGACATCTATTTCCTGGAGAGCATGTAAAATAAGAAAGGATGGAAGCCACAAGAAAAACACCCCATGGAAATCAGAGGACAAGGAAACGGTTAGTCTGCTCTAAAAAAAAGTCTGCTTTCTTTGAGACAGGGTCTCACTTTTAGCCTAGGCTAGCCTGGAACTCAGTCTGTATTCCAGACTGGTATGGATGCTAACTTCTCCTACCTCCGCCTCCCAGGTGCTACAACGGCAGGCATTGTCAATCCCAAGTGACAAGTGCTATCGTCGTGTTGAGGCTGCTGCTTTTTAAATATGCATTTATTTTTATTCATGTGCATTGGTGTTTTGCCTGCACATATGTCTACCTGAGGGCTCTAGATCCCCTACAACTGGAGTTACAGACAGTTGTGAGCTGCCATGTGAGTGCTGGAAATTGACCCTGGGTCATCTGGAAGAATAAATTGCTAGTACCCTTAACTGCTCAGCCACTTCTCCAGCCCCTATGCTGGTTTCTTAAAAAAACAAAGCAAAACAAAACAAAAAACAAACCTCAGTTCAGAGACTGAAGAAAAATCACTCAAGATGATAAAACCATTGGCCATGCAAGATGCAGAGTTGTGTTGGAGACCCCCAGGACCCATGTTTAAAGACAAAAGAACAACAAAAGCAGATACCGTACAGCACAGGTGTCTATATCCTACTTACTGCTCCTCCCAGGAAATGGGACTAGAGACAGGAGAACCCCAGGAGATTATAGACCAGTGAGCCTGGCATATGAAGCAGACAATAATAACAGAGACTCTGTTTCGAACAAAGTAGAATTTGAGGACTGACACCAGAGGTTGTCATTTGGCCTCCACGTGCACACTGTAGCAATATACACATACACACATAGACCCACAGAATCTCTCTTTGGGATGCTATACTTGTAGTCTACTCAGGAGTCTGAGGCAGGAGGATCACTTGAGCCCTAGAATTTGGGGCCCAGCCTGAGCAACGTAGTGAAAATGAAATTAAAAAAAAAAAAAAAAAGAAAAAGAAAACATAAAAGAAACCTACATGTAGTAGTAACTTATGTGTCAGAATAGGTATTATTACGTACCAGAATAATACCATGTCTTAAACTCTCTTTTAATTCTCTGAATTGATTCCCTGGAGCAAAACAAAAACAGGGGAAAAAATGAATCTGACTGTATCTGGACCAGCTGTTACTTTGGCCCTTTAAAAAAAAAAAAAAAACCTCATTTATCATTATGTTCCACCCCCAGCTAATATTAAAGAGTGACCCATCCAGAATTATGTAATAACAAGCTCATTGAAATCTAGGTCAGTCATTAAGTATTTTGGTGCTGTGCAGTATCAGAGCTTATATTCCCCAGGAACCTATAGTCTAGTTGAAGTGACAATGTATGCAAAAACAGGGAAGCGTGCATTCTGCAGAGCCAGAGTTGGCTGGCTGCAAGGGACAGAAAACCCAAACTAACAATGGCCCCCAACACAATCCAAGGTGGACTGAGGGTTAGAACCCTTGCTTAGCATGCATGAGGCCCCGGGATGGATCCTCAGCACCAGAGTGAGTCAAAGTCAAGGCACAGAGGACTTCCTATCCCATGGAAGTCTAGAAGGTGGACCCAGCTTGTGTGGGACACATCAGTGCCAGAACACAGGCCCTCTGCCTCAGTGTGTCACAGACACGAGTGCGCGCACACACAGACACACACACACACGCATGCATGCACGCACATGCACACACAGACACACATATAGACACAGACATACACATAGACACACACGCACGCACACACACACAGACACATACACACATACACACATGCATGCACACACATGCATGCACACATACACGTGCACACACAGACACACACATAGACACACATGCACACACACATGCACACACACAGATACACACAGACACACACGCATACACATACATATATGCACGAGTATACACACACACACACACACACACACACACACACACACGTAATCATGTAGAAGCCAGAGGTCAACCCTAGGTACTGTTCCTCAGATACCATCCCTGGTTTTTTAGCTTTATCAGGCAGAGTCTGTCACTGGCCTCGAGCTTGGCAAACAGACAAGTCTGGCTGACCAGTGATGCCTGAGAAGCTGCCCGTCTCTACCTCTCTAATGCTGGGATTACAGATGTGCACTATCATGCCCGTGACCTGCTTTTTAAAAAATTATTTATTTATTTGTGTATATATTTTTGCCTCCATGTATGTCTGTGTGCCACACACATGCCTAATAGCTGTGGAGGCCAGAGAGGGTGTCAGGTCCCCAGGGGTCAGAGTTACAGACAGCCATGAGCTGCAACATGGGTGCTGGGAATTGAACCCAGATCATCTGGAAGAGCAGCCAGTGCTCTTCCATGTCCAACCCCACAAGCAGTTTATAGAAACTGAGGATGAGACTCAGGTTTTTATTGAACAGACTGAGGTATTTCCTCAGTCGAGGTTTTGTTGTTGTTTGAGTTTTGTTGTTTTATTTTGTTTATTTCTGAGAAGCTGTTGAACACTTTAACTCTGGCATGTATTTGATATACATATGTGTAAATAGAAAGGAGCTCACCCATGTGTGCACATGTGGCAGCTGGAAGTTGACATAGAGTGTTCTCTGTCACTCTCCATCTCTCTCTCTCTCTCCTTTTGTTCTCTTTCCCTTTGGGGGTGGGGCAGGATCTCTCACTGGACCTGAGATTCCCATCTTAGGTAGACTGGCTTGGTGAGCAAGCCTCTTGGCCACATCTGTCTCTGTGTCTCACTGTCCCCCAACAGGTGCACACTTGGAAACATACAACTTGCACACAGGTCAGGCTGGAGCATTCTGCCATGCCTGGCTTTTACACACAGAGTCGGGTCCTCATGTGTGCACAGTAAACACTTGACCCACTGGGCCTCGGGCAGCTCCAGCCCCCCCAGTTCAGCTTAGCTATTGTATTTGAATCCCAGTACCCAAAAAGGAGTAAAGGAGAGGTGGAAACCCCTTCTCATTCGTCCCAGATGCACACCTAAGGGGCCGCCGAGAGCTCAGCTTAGAGCTACGGTGGGTGCGTGCCTAGCATGTGTGCGGCCCTGGATTTGATTCCCCCACAAAGTGGCTTGTTTTCATCTCCTAAGATGTCCCCAGGAGACCAGTGCAGAAGCTGAGCATACACTTGATAAGTCTGACAGGAAAAGGAGAGAGATTGGGAATCTTGAATTAGAAGAAAGGGAAGAGGGCCTTTTTTTTTTTTTTTTTTTTTTTTTTTGGCTTTTTGAGACAACATTTCTCTGTATAGCTCTGGTTGTCCTGGAACTTACTCTGTAGACCAGGCTGGCCTTCGAACTCAGAGATCTACCTGCCTCTGCCTCCCAAGTGCTGGGATTAAAGGCATGCGCCACCACTGCCCAGCCCTTTTTTAAATTTTGTCGAGAAATTTTCAACATTAAAATGTGTTTTGAAGCATATCTCATGACTCTTTTTTTTTCCTACTTAGAGAAAGCACTAGCTTTGTTCTGTGCTCTGAAGTACATTGCCCTTTTGATTCACTGCAGAACCCACTTATTGGTAGCAAGGGGAGAGACTCATTTGGGAGATAATTAAAATCTGACTGCTTTCAGGTGTGTCTTTACTTTGTGCTTGTGGTTGCATTTAGGGACGTAGTAACTGTGATGTCTGGATTTCAATGGTCAGTAGCATTATAGCATTGCTAGTGGTACCTTGGTGTGACGTGAAGACTCCCTTCAGGGAGGAAGGACGAGGAAGGACGAGGGTACCACCACACCGAGGAAACTGCGCTGTTGAAATAACAGACTACCTTTCCCAGTTTAGATTAGAAATTATTTTAAGTTAACTTTCTGTCTCGGTAACTCACTTTTTGTAAAAATAACATTTTTAAAGTATGAGAAGTGAAGTAATTGCCACTCCTTGTTCTTGAGACTAGCTAGGTTAAGCATATTAGAAAACACTGATGAAAGGTTTAGATTATGTAATGATAGTCTAGAAAATAGTTATGGTAGATCAAGTATTCCATTATTAAGTGATCCCATTATTAGATAGTCCACTGTGAGATACACCTCAGAGATAAAGATGTATGTGAGTGGCCAAGTACTTGCCTAGAATGCCCAAGGCTTTGCCCTCACCTTCAACACACACATACACAGAGGAACGAAAACAAAAATGACCTGTAACCTTCACAGTCAGAGCTCTTGTCCAGAACTCCCATCCTCCTTGGGAAAGGTTAATAGCAAGGACTGTGAGGTGGGTCAGGGGATCTCTGAGTCAGGTTGAGTTCAGATTACAGGGTTGCGCACTCCGTGTGCTTCCAGAAACATTTTATTCTGATTTCCCCTTTTTCCATTCTCCTCTTTGCAGAAATTCCTTCCACCTCTTAGATTTACAAGGCTCCCATGCAGTCTGTATAAAGAACATTGACTGGTTGGTCCCTCACCAAGAACAAAAATTTTGAAAGTATTGTTCTTGGAATCCACAGGAGTGAATGGAGTCTATACCAGGGACTGCAGGTGTTCAACTAAGAATGCACCAAGAGTCACCACACTCTTAGGCTTAAGGGGCAGCTCGCTCTTTGCTGGTTTTTATTTCACCTATAGTCAGTAAGCCCTTACACTCAGCCTTTGTCTTCGCTCCTTGAACCTCTTACACTCCTCTTTTTGTTTCTGCTTAGAAGCCTTGCGTTCATCCTCTAACTCCTTGGGCAGCTTCTTGAACCATCTCAGGGGCTTTTACCTTTGTAATCTGACAGAGTACCTATTGTCCCTTCTCTGAACCTAAGCCAGAAACTTCATCCTCAGCTACCCAGTGATTTCAATTCCAGCTTACAAAAGACTAAAAAACTGAAGAACCAAGCCGGGCATGGTGGTGCACACACCTTTAGTTGTGGCACTTTGGAGGCAAAGATAGACAAGTCTCTATGAGTTTAAGGACAGTCTGCTCTACACAGTGAGTCAGAGAACTATATAGAGAACTATATAGAGAACTCCTGAAATGAAAAGCAAAACAAACAAACAAAACTCCACAAACTGTGTGTGTGTGTGCATACATGTGTATGTATGTTGGACCTTTTTTTTTTTTTTTATCTAGTCTGAAAGTTTCTACTTTTTAATTGGGACTTTTAGTCCTTTTATATTTAATGTAATTGATATGGTAGATTTAAGGTATACTATTTATAATTCAGTTTAGATTTTTTTTTTTTTTTTTTTGGTTTTTCGAGACAGGGTTTCTCTGTATAGCCCTGGCTGTCCTGGAGCTCACTCTGTAGACCAGGCTTCAGTTTAGATTTTTAAAATTACTATTATTTCTCCCTTTTTCTTTCTGAATCTATAAGTTTAGATATTTTTATATCAAATCTGGAAAGTTTGGGAGTTTTAGGTATTTTTATTTCTTTTCCTTCATTCTTGTCTTTTCTTTCTAGAATCTCAATTACATATATAGCAGGTGTTTTGATATTGAAGTATTTTTGTTTGTTTGTTTGTTTGTTTGTAGACGGTCTCACTATGTAGCCCTGGATGGCCTAGAACTTGCTATGTTGACAAGGACAACTGTCTAGTTTACAGCCTTAAAGATGCTGCTTAGAATCACTGGGCAGGAGTGGCGAACAGGGAAGTTATGGAGAGATTCAGGTCCAGTTTTCATTTAGAATTTAGTGCTCTTCCTGTGTCTTCCCTATTTCTCAACTGCAATAGTTCTCCCAAACTTTATATTCTTCAAGCTTATAAAACCAAGTATTTCTTTTGGATTTTTATCTGTCATTGAAAAATACCAACTACTCCCATCTTCATTGGAGCTAAGCAGTGTAGCAATGAGTTTTCACTACTCTGGTTTGTGCTCCAGCCGTTGCATGCGCACACCCACCTGGGAGCTATCTCAGGTCTTCAAATGGAAAGCACACAGACACCAGTTAATTTTAATATGCCTTGGCTACCTCAAAGGCTGGACACTCCTAAACCTTCCCCTATTAACGCAGGCCAGTCATGGAAGTGGCCAGTGGCCACTTATCTAAAGTCTCACATGATTGGGTGGCTTTATCTCCTACTGATACTGCATTCCCTTCTTTTTCCCCCAGTTCAGGCCATTCTACCATTCCTCTCTGTATCCTACCCAAGCAACTCTCAGTATCCTGCACTGTCCCCAGCTATTGGCCATTGGCATCTTTATTGATGGATCAAAAACCAATTGGGAACCTTCAGCATCTAGGCACACAGAGCCAAAGCATGAGCACCATCTCCAAACTCTCATCCTTATTGTCCAATTTAAAAAAAAAACCCTCTGAGACATACATTAAGTATAAGTATAACCACAACAATTATATAAATTGCAGAGTATGATATACAGTTAACATCCAGTCCTTCATATTTGTCTATTAGATAAAGTACTCTACCATCATTCCTAACTTAAAGAGTTTATGATTCTATTCTGAATTATGTTTTGATTTTAGCCTGTAATGCCATCTAAAAACCATGTTTTAAATTCTCTAATATATCTTTAATGTTAAGCAACTTAAGTTTGCTTATGGGAGTATGATTAATCTTCAACTTCATCAGAAATTCAAGAACAAATTAAATATTATCTGGGTATATAGGAAGCACCAAGTGTAGCTTCTCACACTTACACAATTGTAGAGACAGCTGGACAGTCCCCTCATTTCTTATAACGTTGGAACATCTGTCTTCAGCCTTTTGGACTGAGCCATGTGACAGACCCAGAAATGCAGTAGGAATATGAAGGACTAGCTTACCCTGTCTTGGCAGAGATGAGTAGTCCATTATCCCACCTCTGTCCTTTTTGGACAATATTTTGCCTGCAGATCAAATAGGCAATTCTGCCCCATGGCTACCTTGCCATGATAAGCAACCTCACCGGGAGATAAAGATGCTCAGTTCTTCTTTGAAGGAGAATAGAGAAACTATCAGGAGCAGACATGCCTCATTGCCAAATAACCCTTAATAACGAGATAACATTAAATATCACAATCTGGATTTCTGATGTTTTTTAAGACTAACTGTAAAATATATTTGAAGTGTTAAACTGTAGCTACTCTTAGCCATTTCTATTTAAGTAAATTGAAAGCTCTTTATTATAATTAAATTAGAATCTAACCTAACCGTGAGTTTACTATCTGGTCCTTAACTTGCGTTACTTAATCATCTTGTTCTTAAATAAATTGCATAGGTACAATGCCTATCTAAGAGTAACAATATTAATTCAAATTTTGTACCAATATGCAGATCCATACCAATGAAAACCTTAATTCTATATCAATCTATACATTCTGTACCAATGTAAGAAATTGTAACTTCAATTTTACATCAATTACACAGATTTCTACCAATGTAAGATTATGGCCACACAATGTTTTGTTCAAGAATAAATTTAGTAAGCCATCCCATCTACTTCCTCCCTCTTCAAAATTTTGACAATTCCCAAATGATCCCTTAAAATGGCAGCCTATCTATAATTTATGAAATAATCATAACCAGACACCCAAACCCAAGGGATCAGGCTTATGATACTCCATGGCTCCTTCCTGCTGAATAGAAGCAGTGAGAAATTCTTTGAAGGGGTGGGGAGGGGTAGAAAAATTAGAAAATTGGTTAGACTTAAGAAAGCTAGCTTTAGCATCTGTTGTCCAGTCTCTGTATGCTTAGAAGGTTCAGAGCTTGACTCAAGTTCTAACTGGATCCGTCTGAAAGGTTGGATGAGGCGAGATCATCTGGAATCAGCAGCAGTCCTGAAGCTGTTCTGGAAGCAAGTCTCTAGACAGCATCAGGAGGCAGGGCCTGGAACAGCAGGTCAATGCAGCATCTCCAAGGATGGATCTTGCCAAAGCTGTACATTCTCTAATAAATGAATCTCACAAGCAAGATTTTAGTACCAGTAAGCTATTCATAGGGATTGTGCAGGGTGCACAGATAGATTGAGGGTGAAATTTTGCTCCTTGTTCAGCAGATGGAAGACAACTGTCTTTTTTTGAGTTAATTTTATCAATAACCAATTGTGATAAATCTTCATTCATGCCATATGGAGGAGGGCATGAGGAATGTTAAGGATTCCATAGCCAAAAGAGACTTATTGTCTCATTTTAGCTGAAGTTTTGGCCTCTTCCATGTTGAGGAATCAGCAGGTCAAGTTACCTGTTTTGTTTGATTTTTCTCAAAATTTCCAAGATCCTCAGGGGTCTTCCCCTGTCATATCTGATCCATATCACTCTGGAAGGGGTTCAGAGCCTTTTCTCCTTTCCTCTCAACACAAATACAGAGCCTCTCTCCCAGAACAGCATGTCCTTGGTCCAGTAACTGGACATCAGTAAAGGTATAGCGTGATCTCTCTCCCATAAGAATTTTAATATAACCACCAAACTCGTGACCACATGCATTTAGATAATTAAAACAATTCAAAGCAATTAAAGTAATCTAAACAAATACCAACCATCAAGACGGTGCTTCTTTACCACCTCCTGCTTTTCGACCTACAATTTAAGATCAAAAGCCTCAATATCTTATACATTACGTATTCTTAAATTCTCCCTGTGATATAGATATAGATATATGTACGGTGGGTATATATTGTAGTTGCCCCTTTCTCTTTATGTAATTACCAAGGCCTAAGTTTCTACTGTCTCAGATAGATTAGGCTGCCTACCTCCTGCTTTCAGTCTTTTTTTTTTTATTAAGATTAAATGCCTCAACATTTATTACCTATATATTTACCTTTAATTAATTCCCTTCTACTTACTGTGTAAGAATATTTATAGGCTCTAATTTTTGTTATACCAGGCTGCTGACAATACCAGAAATCCTGTTCAAAGATCCCCAAGAATTTGCCCTTACAAGACTTTTAAATACCTTTAAAGCATTTGTTTGTTCAGTCTCCCTAACTTCTGTCTTCTGTGAAGCTTAATACCTGCTGCCTCTACCATCTGGCTCTCTGCCTCTCATCTTAAGCTTTTGTATTAGTTTTGAACAGCAGGAAGAAATGCCCACGTGACTCTGGCAAAATCTGTGTATTCCCTTAAAAACATTCAAATCAGATTTATAAATCTCTCTCCTGTATCTGTCTGGTGGCTGGAGGCAGGCAGCTTTATTGTCTGCTGCTTACTGTTTCCTCCTAGCAGGCAGATGGGGAAATCCCTGCCAGTGCCTGTGTTCCTTTGTTCCAGTTCATGAGCTTGCTGAGAAACCAGTTCTCCCTAGACTTAACCATTTGCATGTGTGTATTCCATCTCAGAATCACTAAATTACTTAATAGTCCTCGACCACCACGTTGTGCACCTTACATAGCAGTTAAGTTTTCCCTACATCCCTTTGTGCTCCCAGCTGGTTGCAGCCACGCACCAGCCCAGGAGCTATCTCTGGGTCTGTGGTACACACACACACACACACACACACACACACACAC
>JADRCD010147177.1:0-11235 GCA_019843815.1 Montemys delectorum | reverse complement strand
TGTTTACTTGTGATCTCCTGTAATTCTTTATGGGATTTTTTTGTTTCTTCTTTAAGGGCTTGTACCTCTTTACCTGTGTTCTTCTATATTTCTTTAAGGGAGTTATTCATGTCCTTCTTAAGTTCCTCTATCAGCATTGTGAGATATGATTTTAGATCCAAATCTTGCTTTTCCGGTATTTTGGGATATCCAGGACTTGCTGTGGTGGGAGTACTAGGTTCTGATAAAGCCAAGCAGTCTTGGTTTCTGTTGGTAGGATTCTTGCGTTTGCCTTTTGCCATCTCTTGATATCTGATGTTAGATGTTCTTGGTGTCTCTGACTAGAGCTTGTCCTGTCCCTGGCGCCCTGTGACTCCCCTGCAACTCGTGGGGCCTGTTCCTCCAGGCTGGTCCCGCCTTAGAAAGTCACCGGAGAGAAAATGGCGGATCTCACCTGAGTCTCTGGGTTAAAGCAGTCCCTGGAGGTAGGTCCTCCGCTTGCAGGGAAGGGGCAGAGAGGGTCACTGATCCACCTCTGTCACTCGGAAGCTGAGAGAATCCTGTCCCTGCCGCCCTGCGGCTCCCCTGCTTGACTGGTGAGGCCTGTGCCTCCAGGCTGGTCCTGCCTTCAAGGATCTCTGATACACCCAGGATCTCAGGAGCACAGGAGCACAGAATCACAGAATCACAGAATCACAGAAACAGCTGGACTCTGAGCAGTTCTGACACAACCAGGATCACAGGAGGGACAGGCTCCATTTAGAGACAGCAAGGGCAGGTACCACAAGAGATAACCAGATGATGAGAGGCAAGCTCAAGAACATAGGCAACAGAAAACAAGGCTAGTTGGCATCATCAGAACCCAGTTCTCCCACCACAACAAGTCCTGGAAACCCCATCACACCGGAAAAGCAAGATTCAGATTTAAACTCACTTCTCATGATGATGATAGATGACTTTAAGAAGGACATAAATAGCTCTCTTAAAGAAATACAGGGGGACACAGGCAAACAGGTAGAAACCCTTAAAGAGAGGAAAAGCATTTTCTTTTTCACTGACAGCAGAAGTGATCTCAGACTAAGTTTGATTTTATTCAACAACTTATTTCTCAGAATGGAAGATAAAACCCTAGTTAGTGGGATACATTACCATCTATACAAAAGTTAGCAGCTAATAATTAGACAATTTTAATTGTAGAAATTTTAAAATTAGTTTGATTTGCTGAGATAAGTATTTTTCATTAGAATGTATCTAATGAAAGAACACCAGCCCAATTAAGATAATTTATCATTTATGGCAGCACATCTATTTATTCTATCACTTAAAAAAGTACTTAATATTTAAAATGACATTATCAAATAATAGACAAAACATTTTTCATATTTTCACATAGTAATCACATTTATAGAGGTACAGAAAAACAATACTATGTGTTTAAAATACACTATTTTTATTGCTAAACGACAACTTTTATTGTCTAAACTTCTAAAATATTAAATTTCTAACTAGTAAATTACAAAATAATACTATATATCTGTATTTTTATGATGTCATTTGATGAATTCATAAGTTAAAGATTATTGATTAATGGAAAATTCTTGATACTCCATTTTCTAATTTTCATTTAAGCTAAACACATGGAAGATAGGCTTCATTTCATCTGGGACACACTGGATCTCATACACTCCCACAGTAGAGCAGAAATTTTACAGCTCAGTATAAATTCTTTACCTGAAATAGGCTCTCAGCTATATAGAAGTTACCATTGTCTATTCCTACAATTTTAGGAATACAATATTACCATCTAGCCTTAAATTAAACATAGACAACTCCACCATGTAAATGTACCATAGTTATGTTATCCATCCATCAGTTGATGGATATCTAGACTGTTTCCAAACTATGGCTATTATGAATAGAGTAGCAATGAACATGGTGAGTTGAACTCTATACAGAGTAATATATATGGATCTGTTTTCTTTTTTTTTTTTTACATGCAACTATCTAATTTAACCACTTGTTGATGGTGCTATCTTTTGTTCAATATATGATTTTGCCTACTTTACCAAAAATAAGGTTTCTGTAGATGTATAGAGCTATGTACAGGTCTTTAACTTTATCCTATTAATCATCATGTCTGTTTTATGCTAATACACCTCAATTTTATGTTTACAGCTCTGTAACACAACCTAAAATTTGGAGTGATGATACCTTTAGCAGTTCTTTCACTGTTCAGGATTGTTTTAGCTCTCTTACTTGCTTTATGTTTTCATATAAAGATGGTTATATTTTTAATTTCTTTGAAGAATTATGTTGGAATTTCAACAAGGATTGGGTTGAGTCTGTAGATGACCATTTTTACAATATCAAACTTACAAATCTATGAAAGTTGAATGCCTTTACATATTCTATGTCTTGTCTAATATTTTTAAATATCTTAAAAGTTTTTATCACACAAGTCTTTCACTTGCTTGATTAGAGTCATACTAAGATATTTCTGAGGCTATTGAAGACATTATTGTTTCCCTGATTTCCTTCGCAGTATGTTTGTCATTTGGGTAGAAATGATTCTGCTTCTTGTGTATAAATATTGTATCCTACTACCTTTCATCTGTTAAGAAAAATAAAATTGACTCTTTGTTCCTCCCTGTTTCAGAGACAGCCACATCTTTTGATGCAGTGACAGCCTAGTACTTTAGACATGTGCTGAAGGTTGGAATGAATGGATTTGGCCAAATTGGGCATCTTGTTATCAGGGATGCTTCCTCATCTGCATCTGGCATAGTGGAGATTGTTGCCATCAATGACTCCTTCAATGACTTCAACCACATGATCTACATATTCCAGTATGACTCTACCCATGGCAAGTTCAATGGCACAGGCAAGACTGAGAATGTGAAGCTTGTCATCAATGGGAAGCCCATCACCATCTTCCAGGAGTGAGATTTCACTAACATCCAATGGGCTGATGCTGGGACTAAGTATGCTGGAGTCTATTGGTGTCTTCAACAACATGGAGGCCAGAGCCCACTTGAAGAGTAGGGCCAAAAGAGTTATCATCTCTGCCCTTTCTGCCAACACACCCATGTTTGTGATAGATGTGAGCCACTAGAAGTATTACAACTCATTCAAGATTGTTAGCAATGCTTCTTGTATCACCAACTGCTTAGCCTCCTGGCCAAGGTCATCCATGACAACTTTGGCATTGTGGAAGGCCTCATCCGTGCCATCACTGCCACTCAGAAGACTGTGGGTGGTCCCCTCTAGAAAGCAGCAGTTATAGCTGTGGTGCTGCCCAGAAAAGAAAGAGAGAGAGAGAGAGAGAGAGAGAGAGAGAGAGAGAGAGAGAGGACCAATGAAGTACATAATATTTTAGAGTCAGTGAACTGTGAATTGGATAGATGGAAGTATGCCGGCAGTCCCTTTATTCTTCTAGTCAGAGAACATATAATGATTTTTCCAGCTTTTTATAATTGAAGGAGATATCTTCTTTCCCATATTCCAAACTATGATTTTAGTCCATATCACTATTCCATGTCAGTTTTTATATTTTCTCAGGTCAGATTCTTCAAAATTATATGAATGATTTTTAATATATATACTAAATATAGATTAAAAACAGATACTTAGCATACGAACATGTGAGACACTGTAGGCATAAATTCAAGATAGTTTATTGATCAGTATTACAAAGTATTGATTTAAACATATAAAATTCTCATTGTAATGCTTTTTGAAAAATGAAGAATTATGGTTACTCCTCAGTATGAAGATTTCAACCAGTATAGAATTAGCATATTACAACACCCTCAATCTTTGCTTTCAAGGTGACTTTAGTATAAATACAAACACCAAAATTTATCTTTAGAACTACTTCTGTCTCTCCACAACATAATTACACATATGTGGTCAGAAGTAAAGCAGTCATGCCATAGAGAGCGTTAGTTACTCTGTGCTCAGTTGAATCCTCAGATGAAGATCCTGCAGAATCAGAAAGCCCACATGTCCTCAGTCCCTGTATCTACTAATTTTTCAGGTCATCAATCTTTATTTCTCTTAGGTATTTTATCGTTGTGACTTATAGATATTTTGCAGATCTAATAAATCATAAAAGAGCTTCAAATACTTTGAATTTTTTCAAAAGTATTAATAAATGAATGCATATGTTTGAAAATGCCAAGAAAGATATGATGCTCAACAATGCATAAATTTTATAAGATCTTTATTTTTTGGGAAATTTTTAAAGTGAAGAGTAGCAGAGCTAAACATTTAGAGCCTACTGTGTACACAGTATTACACATTAAACAACATAATTATGTTCTGCTCTATAACTGAGCATTTTAAATACTCAAGACTGATAGTTCTAAATAAGGCATGCTGGAATGTGTTCTGAAACTTACTGTCACTGCAATATTTCATTCTCTTTCCATGATCAACCTGGGTAGCTTATGTTCTGTCCTGCCAAACTAAGGTCCTGACCTGGTTCATCAAGCAGCCACTGACTGAACAAGTAAGATTTAAGCACTCTTTCCTCAGGTTCTATAGTATAATGACTATCCTCAAGGTCAGCAGATGATATGCATCAGTGGGGAAACTGTAGTCAAGATAATAAGTACCAATGATAAACAGGATTGACAATTAATAGATATTAAACCAAGTATTTTATCTGTAATTCATTCCTATAGACACTTGAATAAATGATAACTATTATGTATGTGTGTATGCATGTATATTTGTGTGGGTATACATTAAATGCCCTTAATAAAAGTGCCTCTGCATACTGATGATATAGATCTTTAAACAGAAAATTCATATCTATTTTCCAAGGTACTCACTACGTAAGAGTACTAAAATAATGAGATATTCATTTCCCAGATAGTCTATGGTGCTTTAATATTTTTTATAGCAAAATTGCATGAATCTAATTCATTTTATGAGTACATAACTCAATTTCTCAGAATTCATCTCATCTGAAAAATTAAGATGATTTCTAGCTACTAGTTATATCATATGAGCAAGTTTAAATGATAAACTGTAGACAATCTAATAAGGGAGAATGAATTCTTAATCAATATTAATTTGCCTTTTTCTTCTGCCTAAGAAATTTGACATTTCATTAACTTGCCTAGAATAATGCCAGTACTAAATTTAGATCATCCAATTCCATTGATTCCTAATAGAAAGCATCAGCACAGAACAGGAAAAATTGAGAATTACTGATTTATCACAATAGTTCAAAGCCATGAGCACATCACATGGAAATAATCTATAAGGTCCCTTCTTAAGCCATAAGTGATCGTTTTAATTTGTTAAATCTCCCTTCATTCTCCTATCAGAGCAAAGCTGCCAGATGATAAACATTGTGTAGCCCAGCCTGGCCTAGAATCTACAGAGATCCTTTACTCTCAGCCTCCCAAGTGCTGGGATTACAGGTGTGAACCATGAAGGAATAATGTCCTAAACCAGAAAGACTCAAAAGATCTCAGAAACTCTCATTTCAGCATCCTGATAAGAACGTCTGCCTGACCAAAAATAATAATAGTAATAATAATAAATCTAACTTAGTAATGAGAACATTTGCTGGCAATCTTGGTCTTGGAAACTACAAAGAACTACAGATAAAACTTCTCTCCCAAAAGTTCCTTCTTCTGCCTGAAGCTCCCTGGGCCTGGGTAAATAGTCTCTACTCCATAGAGACTATAGCTGTCCTACAAGCATTCTGATTTAAGGACAATTCTTCTTCTGTAGAAGTCTTCTCTCTCATTAATTTCCACACCACCTTGAGCAAGCTAACAATCACAATCAGTCTAACCGACCACAAGTGTCACCAGCTCCGACATCAACCTTAAACCCTCAACCTGGTCTTTTCATGTTCACAAAAGAGCCTAAAAAGCGATGAAGATCCACGATGAGGAAACTTCCTTGAGAACTTCAGTTGTAAGCTGAGGAGACCAGATGATGGTGGAAAGGAAGGTATCACCACTCCAGAGTTGGGGGACCTGGGAGAATGAAGCCAATAAATGATGTGGACTGAAAATCTCAGGCAATAGACAACTTTATTCCGAACATCAGACAATTCATACTCTGAGGGTTAAGAGAGTTCACATGGGTAAAGCCTACCTAAGCTCAATCTGTATTTGGTAATAAGGACAAACTCTGTGTAGCAAATGCATGATTTTTCTGAAGGACAGTTTAAACATTTAACTGAAAGACAATATCAAGCAATAATGAGCAATCTGAAATAAAGTCACTCCTATCTATTATGTCTGGAAGGAATACAAAACACATTTCATGAACAGTTCTGTGCTTTGAAGAAACTGAGGTCACAGGATTTTTATTGTTTTCTTGGAGTGTCTCCACAAGCACTCAGAACTCTCTTCATACAACATCATCCCTGAACTCTGTTCTTACCTGAAGGTAGACATAGTTGAGCATTATTTAGACACTATATGTATTAAGAAATACAGTTGGTTCCCAGTCAAACTTAAAGAACAGAACAGTTTGACTCAGGGAAAAGAGGTTATCAAATGTTGGGCAGTATATGCAATTAGAAAAGTGCTTCAGTGAAAGCTTCTTGGGGTCACTTTAAAATCTTCTTTAAAAAAAGATCATCTGTTAATTGTCAGAGGCACCAAATAACCTCTTGCAAATAAATGCACAAGAATTATGGAATTCTTGGGGTTTTTTTCAACTCATCCATTGCCTTCAGTTTTATTTATTTATTTTTGATACTTTCTTTATTTACATTTATTTATCTTTAGATATTTTCTTTATTTACATTTCAAATGATATCTCCTTTCCCAGTTTCCCCTCCGGGAGAAAAAAAAAAGCTGTTCCTTCCCCCCTAGGCATATGATATCTGCACCTCACAAAGCATCATTGTAGTGGGCAGAGTCACATTTTTTCAGACCAATGTAAGAAGAGACTCCATAGTCAGTGTTCTCACTCTTTTGCACTATCTACTCTATGACAAGAAATAATAAGATCACCATCAGCAGTGGCTAGCCTAGATCACAACGTCTAGAAGAGACAGATCAGACTCCTAAGTGCATGGTGTATTCCCTACCATTATGTGGGGGAAGAAAATAGCTCTAAAATACTACTGAAAATCTTTTTCGTTAATGTGGTTTGTATCAATACTGATCTAAAAGCTTGGTGTGATGAAAGTGTATCTTTTTTTATTTTTTTCACTGAGACATGGGAAGTATGTGATTTTTTTTCCTGGTCTTTCTGCCATTCAAAGCAGAGAAAAATCCCAGTGTGCTTTTAAAACAGAAGACAGGAAACATGACTACTACAAGTAAGGTAGAGGAAATAATACAGGATTTGCTTGTTATTAAATCTGTAGCTAACATTGTAGGAAAAATAAACCCAAACTTTTATCAGAAAACTGAGCAGACAGGCAGGCAGGATAGAAAAAAAAATTTATTCCATCAAGCCACTGAGATGTCATTACCTTGAAAACAATTATGGAACAGCATGTTGGTTCATATTGGTTCAGCTATAAATAGAGATCTGAATATAGATGGATAATTGACTTTTCCAAGATCTACTTTATAAAAGAAGATGGAATCTGTAACCCATGTTCTACAAGACCAACATCCAGACATAAATTCCATTTCAGGCAGACTGAAGCAGGGAAGGGTTGATGGAGCAAGGCAGAGAGGAGTAGACTGGCAGGCCTCAATTTTGACAGGAGGCATAAATAAGAGAAGAAATGAGACAACTGGAAGGCACTGTAAAAGAAACACGACAGCATGGGCTAGCTTGACCGTTACAGGCTGTTTCGTCTTGGTGAAAAGGAGCAGAGTACATTTAAAGAAGTTTCTCTGCCATTTCTAGCTACTGACCAGTATCATGATCTCCAGGACAAAGTGAGAGCAGATGCCTGGTGTGCTGGTGGAAAGTGCCCTAGCCTCCCTAGAGTCAGGCCCATAACCGAGGAAATAGTATAGTGGAGTACCAACAGCAGAACCTCCACTGACAAGCTTAGATTCCCTTTCCACATCAAGTGTTCAGAAGTAAAGAGAAAACAGGACATGAACTACACCTCTTTGACCCCACACTCCTCATTTTTTTTCTTTGAGAAAATACTGTCCTCCAGGAGCAGAGGACACCTCTGTGCTTGGTATTTGGAGTTTAAACTGTTGTCCATAGGCATAGATGGGAATACCTTGATGTAATCCATTAGCATGTGCAGTTTCAATTGTATTGTAATTACAATAATAAAGTGCCCTCGATAATAGGTCCAAGGTCATGTGTCAATGTTCTGTGTCCGGATATCTCTCTGCGTGCATGAGGTGCTACTTTAAAACACTATAGAGATGATGGTCTGGAGAAGTGGCTCAGTGATTAAGGGCACTTGCTACTATTCAGGAGACCTGAGTTTCAGGCACCATGTCAGGCAGCTCACAACTGCCTGTAACTCTAGCTCCTGAAGGTCTGCTTCTCCCTTCTGGCTTCTAAAAGCACTCACACACATATACACATACAATAGAGACACATAATAAAAATAACTCTTTTTAAAAAATCCTATAGAGATCAGCCTATCAGAAATCTTGCATTTTAGGACTACAGTATGAATCCTGGGGACTTCAAGAGCCTTGAAATTACAGTAATCTGGTAGCATTTACACACATTTACGACAAGAATGCTTTCCCTGCTAAGAGTTGAATATGTCCCACAGACACCATATTGCCACATACTGCTTTAGAAAATATCCTGTACTCGGTTTTTAATTACTTTGTAGATCCTTCTCTCTGCCTGTTAATTTCTCCTATACTTTAAGTCTAAACTTAAATCACTGAGCATTAAAACTCATGAGCTGAATGTAGTGTTCTCAGAATTTTATAAAATGAGGTGCTAATGTACTTTATGAAATATAAACAGCTTTAAAACGTATATGCACTTTAAAATTACAAACCAGGAATTTCGTAAAACCTCCCTGCTGTTTTGTCTACATGTTCTCAGTTTCCACAGTCGTCTTCATTTAAGCCCCACCCCAAGAGCTTGTTTTTTTTTAATTATCCAATTTTTTATTATTTTTATATATTTTTCTTTATTTACATTTCAAACGTTATCCCTTTTCCTGGTTTCCCGTCCAAAGACCTCCTATCCCATCCCCCACTCCCCCTACTCACCAAGACTTCCACTCCTGCTTCCCTGTCCTAGCATTCCCCTACACTGAGGCATAGAGCCTTCTCTGGACCAAGGACCTCTCCTCCCATTGAT
Source organism: Montemys delectorum (assembly GCA_019843815.1). Taxonomy (NCBI): domain Eukaryota; kingdom Metazoa; phylum Chordata; class Mammalia; order Rodentia; family Muridae; genus Montemys; species Montemys delectorum. The sequence continues at coordinate 2,025 of JADRCD010147177.1, read as the reverse complement.
GTCCAACAAGGCCGTCCTCTGCTATATATGCAGCTGGAGCCATGGATTCCTCCATGTGTACTCTTTGATTGGTGGTTTAGTCCCTGGGAGCTCTGGAGGTACTGGTCGGTTCACATTGTTCTTCCTCCTATGAGGCAGCAAGCTCCTTCGGTTCCATCGGTCCTGTCTCTAGCTCCACCACTGGGGACCCTGTGCTCAGTCAAATGGTTAGCTGTGAGCCTCCACCTATGTATTTGTCAGGCACTGGCAGAACCTCTCAGGAAACAGCTATATCAGGCTCCTGTCAGGAAGTACTTCTTGGCATCCACAATGGTTCCTGGGCTTGATGACAGTATATGAAATGGATCCCCAGCTGGGGCAGTCTCTGGGTGGCCTTTACCTCAATCTCTGCTCCACATTTTGTCTCTGTATCTCCTTCCATGGGTATTTTGTTTCCCCTTCTAAGAAGGACCTAAGTGTCCATACTTTGGTCTTCCTTCTTCTTGAGCTTCATGTGGTCTGTGAATTGTATCTTGAATATTCCAAGCTTCTGGGCTAATATCCACTTATCAGTGAGTGTATATCGTGTGTGTTCTTTTGTGATTGGGTTATCTCACGCAGAATGATATTTTTTAGTTCCATTCATTTGCCTAAGAATTTCATGAATTCATTGTTTTTAATAGCTGAGTAGTATTCCATTGTGTCAATGTACCACATTTTTTGTATCCCTGCCCCTCTGTTCAGGGATACCTGAGTTCTTTCCAGCTTCTGGCTATTATAAATAAGGCTGCTAAAAACATAGTGAAGCATATGTCCTTATTACATGTTAGAGCATCTACTGGGTATATGCCCAGGAGTGGTATAGCTGGGTCCTCAGGTAGTACTATGCCCAATTTTCTGAGGAGCTGCCAAATTGATTTCCAGAGTGGTTGTACCAGCTTGCAATCCCACCAGCAATGAAGAAGTGTTCCTCTTTCTAAACATCCTCGCCAGCATCTGCTGTCACCTGAGTTTTTCATCTTAGCCATTCTGATTGGTGTGAGGTGGAATCTCAGAGTTGTTTTGATTTGCATTTCCCTGATGACTAAGGATGTTGAACATTTCTTTGGGTGCTTCTCAGCCATTCAGTATTCCTCAGTTGAGAATTCTTTGTTTAGCTCTGTACCCCATTTTTAAGAGGATTATTGGGTTCTCTGGAGTCTAACTTCTTGAGTTCTTTGTATATATTGGATATTAGCCCTCTATCAGATGTAGGGTTGGTAAAGATCTTTTCCCAATTTATTGCTTGCAGTTTTGTCCTATTGACAGTATCATTTGCCTTACAAAAGCTTTGTAATGTTATGAGATCTCATTTGTCAATTCTTGATCTTAGAGCATAAGCTATTGGTGTTCTATTTAGGAAGTTTTCCCCTGTATCCACATGCTTGAGGCTCTTCCCCGCTTTCTTTTCTATTAGTTTCAGTGTATCTGGCTTTATGTGGAGGTCCTTGATCCATTGGACTTGAGCTTTATACAAGGAGATAAGAATGCATCGATTTGCATTCTTCTACATGCTAACTGCCAGTTGAACCAGCACCATTTGTTGAAAATGCTGTCTTTTTTCCACTGGGTGGTTTTAGCTCCTTTGTCAAAGATCAGTGACCATAAGTGTATAGGTTCAGGCAGTGGTGGCGCACGCCTTTAATCCCAGCGCTTGGGAGGCAGAGGCAGGCAGATTTCTGAGTTTGAGGCCAGCCTGGTCTACAGAGTGAGTTCCAGGACAGCCAAGGCCACACAGAGAAAAACTGTCTCAAAAAAACAAAAATCAAAACCAAAATAAATAAATAAATAAATAAAAGTGTATAGGTTCATTCCTGGGTCTTCAGTTCTATTCCACTTATCTACCTGTCTGTCATTGTACCAATACCACACAGATTTTAATCACTATTGCTCTGTAGTACAGCTTGAGGTATGGGATGCTGATTCCACCAGAAGTTCTTTCATTGTTGAAAACAGTTTTTGCTATCCTGGGTTTTTGTTATTCCAGATGATTTTGAGAATAGCTCT
>JADRCD010147171.1:0-12050 GCA_019843815.1 Montemys delectorum | reverse complement strand
TTTTAAAATACAGACCTAGGAGGGACAGAGAGAAGTCATCCAGGCCTCACACTTGAGCAGATAAATGTCCCCTCACTGCTTCATTTTTTTAATTTGGGATGTAATTATTCCTCCAATTAATGATTTGAAGATTTAAAAAAAAATCTTCAGAAATTCTTGTTGTGATTCATTCCTTTTGTGGTTTGTCATTTTGTTATTTGTGTTGTTCCTGTTGCTGTTGTTGTTGTATAAAGATTAGAATGTGACTCAGACCTAAAGCTAGAATAGGGCATTGGTATCCAGAGCTGTGGATGCAACTGTATGCTCTAAACATGGTTATATGCCCTCTGAAGAGGGCAGGTACCCTTTCCAAGTTCAAGTCTCCCAGTTTGTGCATCTCCCTCCATTAGGACTGAGAGGAGTCCAGTGTGCTGGGTAATTCAGTTTGTCCCTTATCCATTTGCCGTGGGATGAGCTCAGACCTTTAGCCTCTCTACTTAGGAAGCTGGAGGGAAAATTTCATTATACATGCGCTTGAACCTTTCTATGACAGGCTGCTGTTAGCCAACTTCACTGGGTCTCCTGGGTGCTGAACTGTCTCAGAGCTGAGGCCAGCCTCCCTGGCGCTGCCAGCCTTGGTGCTGGATTCTTTGTGTTCCTAGGCCAAGGCTGTGTACAGAGGTTCTGGGAAAGAAAGGGAAGCAGACAGAACATTGGTGTGGCTGCCTTTAAGCTCTCAGATGCAGAGGCCTCTCATGTCCTGATGAAGCATCTACATTCGTCCTTCCCTGCATCTTCCATGAACAGTGTATATGATACCTTTCCAGCCTGGGTCCCCAAGTGTCCTCCTCTCCTCTCTTCCCTGATGCTTTCCTGTCTCAAATCCTGAAACCCTAATCCTGTTAGTAGGCTGTGTTCCAGGGCTCAGTGTCTCCATGGGAGTAACATAATCCTGCATTAAATGTAGAGGCCACCACAAGGCACACACAGATGGGGATAGACACAACCCACCCACCACCACTCACCCCCTAAAAAAAGCAGCCTGATGACAAAAACAGCCATACAGTAGAAGAGGAGGAGGGCAGGGGTCATCACAGGCACAAAGGAGCATTCGGTTATTAAAGAGATTCTTTGCTCTCCTCCCCCCCTTAGATGGAATAGATAGATAGGTTGATAGATACATAGATACATACAGAGATCTATAGATATGTAGATGATAGATAGATAGATAGATAGATAGATACATAGATACATAGATACATAGATAGATACATAGACAGACAGACAGACAGACAGACAGACAGACAGACAGACAGACAGACAGAAAGACTGACAGGTCTGAAAACACACACACACACACACACACACACACACACACACACACACACGAACATACCTCTTTTGACTATATCTGGCTAAGTTCCCACATTCACCAGAATGAAGGCAGCTTGCTTTTAAAATTTTGTTATGGCCTTTAAGGAAAATTTTAAGGGAGGGAAACGTTAAAACTATGATTTACAAACATAGACCATTCCCTGAACATCATTTTTTTTTCCCCTAGTGCCATGGCCCCTCCCTCCACCTTGCCTGTTTGGTACAGCAAATTAATTAAATGGGATGCCATTCATTGATTAACCATTTATTTTTATGGGCAGATGTGATGGCTGGTTTAGAAAGAAAATGTGAGACAACGGGGGTGGGGTGCCTCTGTTCCCACCTCAGGATAAGATACTGCCTCCGTTCCAAAGTGATTGTGGCTTCTCAGTTTCCCACACCTTCCTATCCTGCCTGCCCTGCTCTCCTCCGGCATCTGCACCAAACACACTGAAACAGAGAGCTTTGGATGCAATGAAACATTTATTAATGGGGAGAAATAATTTCAAAGAAAGAAATCCTCTGCATAAATTCTACCTCAGGGTTCAAGCATAGAATCATCTTTGGGGATTGTTTCTGCTTTCTTTGCAGTCCTGGAAGCTGAGAGTGCTCAGGTGGTTACAACCGTGTAGAAGTAAACAATAGATTGAGCCATATGTAGAGAAGAGACAGGTAAAATACAGAGCGCTCTTCTCACGCTGGGCACCACACTCGTATGGAGGGTGGCTTGCCCACCAATGGGCATCCTCATTTAGGAAGCTTGCACAGCTTCTAGACCTGAATGGTGTCCCTGCTCTCAACAGCCTTTCCAGAATCTTCTCTTTCATCCTTGAGGCAGACAAGATGGTTCATAGCATCTATCCCATGCCAGACCTATGGATGCTGCAGCAGAGATGAATAGTGCGTAGGATAGGGTCTTAGAGTAGGCTGCAAAGCTCTTGCCCATACTTTAAAAAAGAAGTCCAAGTGAAGTGACGTGACTAGGGCTAGAAATGGGCAAGAAACATCATCCATGATCCTGTCTGCTAGAAGAATGGATTTTTTTTTTTTTTTGCATATAAGAAGTGATTTTTTTCTTCTGCATTATATTATATTGTTCATAAAATCCAAGCCTGAGGTCATGAGCCCAGTGAATCTGTGTGGACTCTTTTCCTGGGGGTGTTAGATGACAACCAAACTGCAGTGTTGGATGGCGAGTAGCTGATTTACTTGGCAGGGACTCCCCCCTCCCCCAGAGGTGCAAATCAGAAATCCATTCCATGCTGCTGAGATTCAGCTTCTGCCCCACTGGAAATAAAGCAGAGGCCTCAAGGATCAATCTAAAAATGTTGGATTGTGTTCAGAATTTGGTGAGGCACCAAATGGATTACCGAGCCACTTTTGTGCCCTGAACTGGTTTTTTTGGACTTGGTTAGCACAGATGCATTTCAAGAAAGCTCTTTATTCAACATAGGTCTTTTAAAAAAATGCACATATATGTATTGAATTATCAACCTCCAAAAAGGTAGAGTCAGCTTGAACACACTCCTGGTTGTCCTTTGGATAGTAAAGTAGCCATAGTAGTCTTTTTTTCTTTTAAAATGAATAAAATGTATATCCCCATTCAACTTGGAGCTTTTTAGACAGTTGTTAAAATTCTATCATTGTACTTGGATGTTCCTATCTGGGTATAAGATATGTAAGCAATCTATACCATTTCAGACACCTCCCTGCCAAGGTTTGCCTTGACAGTTTTTGAGCACTAGGCAGGAACTAGGAGTGAATGGTCTCTTAAACTTGAGCTCTCCCAGTTATCCAAAGGCCCATTTACCATTTGTGACTTAGTTCCTGCTCCAGCCTTTGGCCTGGGCATTGTGCAGGCACTGGAGAAGGTCACAAGGGCTGGTAGGTTCTAGTGTCTACCTGCAAGCATCTAATGACTTTACCTTCCTTCCTAAAGGAGAAATTAAAGTATCTAAGGTTATTGATCTGCCTATCAGGATTTAGTGAGTCGGCAGAGAACAGGGAATAAAACCAATTTGCTGGCACCATTTCCCAGGCACACCACCCCATACTTTCCAATGCCTAGACTGGAAGCCAAGAATCCATCTTAGGGAATTTGATCAGAAAACGTATGACGGGTGATTCTAAAACCACAGAAGCATTGAGAAAGTCATAAAGATGTATAATATATGATAGCATTTACTAGCTATAAATAGGGGGGGATGCAGAGAGAAAAATAGAGACCTTGTAAATCCATTGGGTCAGGAGAAATAGAAACTGCTTAATATTTCATTAAAAATGGATTTTCATAAATTGTACTTTGATATCTTTGGGCCAAAGGCAGTGCATAAGGACTAAGGCATTGTTATTCATTACTCTTGGTTATTAATAATTTGAACTGTTATTGAACCAACACATCAACAAGGTATACCCTGCCTGTGAATGGAGTATTCACCATGTGTTCTGAGCACTATTTGGGTTGAATTAAATATCCACGGCAATTGCCCACAAAAGCACTTAGATTGTAAGGAACAATGGGTCATTCAAGTGCCCTTTTACAAAGTGGATGTTCTGAGAGGAGCTCAAACCATGAAGACTCTTGTGGAGAAAGGCTTAGAGTCTGCTAGCCAGCCAGGGCCTAGCAAATCAACTCATACAGAGCCCCCACTTAACAGTGAAGGACATTGTGGCCCCGAGGGAGACAGAGATATTTGCCCACCTTATGAGCTAATTAGCAGCAGAGCCTGGCTCCAGGCTCCTGATTACGTGACAGGGTTTGTTTTATTCTCTCTGCCACACTTGGAGTGAATGGTGTGCAGACAGTTTCAGAAAGATGATGCTTCCTCTGCAGAGAGTTTGGATGCAGGGCAGGCAGAGATGCAAGGTCAAAAGCCAAAAAAGGGACCAGGAGGAAACTAAACTTGAAGATTCGAAGAATAATTGGAACCCAAATTCAAAGGGGCATTGTTTGCTTCCAGAGGTTGGGAAAGAGTGAGCACAATTGAATTGCAGAATAGAACTCCCTGTGAGACACAGAGATCAGTCATGTGCTTGTCTCTCATCCTGACTGAATCTACGGAGGTGGAGTTTGAGGGCCTTCATCCAAAGCTCATGGTCACGTGCGTTCATCAACCTCTCTTAGTGAGTGCATCTGAGTGTGTGCACTCCAGGGCCCACATGCAGCACATTTCTGCCTACACTGCCCACCTCTTAGGATACTCCAGCTATCCGATCATTTTTCTAAGGAGGGAAGGTCTAGAGTTAGGCACAGAGGTATGTGCCTGCAATCCCTGCACTCAAGAAGCTAAGGCAGGAGGATCTCAGATTCAAACCTGACTAAAGCACATCATGAATTCTGGGCCAACTTGAGCTACAAAGTAAGACCCTGTACAGAAAAGGCAGAAGGAAAAGGAGAAAAACAAAACAAAACAAAGGTTTCCTGGAATTTTATGCCAAGGCTGAGGAATCAGGGGGTTCAGATAAGATAAAATTGGATATTAAAAATACATAAAACATGCTGTGTTTCTAAATGGCACCAGCATGGTGTATGGGTTGTGGATTAGCAGCTGTGTGCAAGTTCAAATCCTTTCAGCTCCCTAATTACATATTTATGTGCCAACCAAAGCCACCTCCAATAGGAACTGCTTAGTATCTCCTGATGAAGGCCACACACAGTCACCATCACTATCCCTGGGGAACATCCAGAGGTGGCCCCCACTGCTCACAGCACCCGTCTGAAGTCAGCAAAGCGTTTCATTTGCTGCTCCCTTGCCAAAACAAAACAAAACAAACTTTGCGTGCTAAACTCTAGAAGAACTGATTCATCTCTTTTACTTGGACTCAGTTCCTCCAGCCCTTTTCTCAGTGTTGGTACAATCATTGTCAACAAGACGGAAGAAATTTGAATAACAAAGCCAGGTCTTTCCTGGACCTGATTCTCCACACAATGATGAGGATCTGAAAGGGTCAGGGGGCTCTCCCCATAGGCCTTCTGGCAGGTTCTGGGTCTGGCATAGCTCCCTCCAGGTCCTGCTTCTTCCTAGCCTACTCTCTTCACTCCCTGTCTACAGTCACTGTAGAGGCAGCAGGGGGATCAAGCCTGGGCAAGAGGAGTGGTCCTTCTCCCTGTTAGAAAAGCTGCAGAAGGGGACATCAGTTGCCTTAGGATCCAGCATAGGAGAGCTACCTAGGGAGAAGAGGGAACAGTGAGCAGGGTGGTTGCGTAGGATTCTTGAAGATTTGGTGGGTTTCATCTTGTGGGTTTAGCACAATAGACTGAAGACACCCATTTTGTCGTTATTGCTTAATTTTGTTTTTGTATTTGTTTTCTGTGTAGAGCAAGCTGCTTAGCTAACTTCATTTGGTTACAGGGGTATGAAGCCTCCTACCCTTTACTCCTATCGTCTGTGGGGGATTCTTACCTGTCTCTATCTTTTGACCTTAGCAAATAGAAAATGTGGAGGGTTCAGGGTTGCCAAATGGCAGGGCTCACAGTTTATAGAGCCCATCACTGGTTGTCTATGAGCTTTCGTGACCCTATGCTGTTCCCATAACCACTCTATAGTGGGATTGTAAACTCACCATGGGTCACATCACTAGTCTGTGATTTTACTTCTGTTCAAGTCTTGACGGCATCACAACCCCTAGCCATCAACTGGCATGCTGAGCTAAGGGTTAACCAAAGACTCACAGATTGGAATGTCACAGATCCACACAGCAGTCCCCTTGTAAGTGTGATACCCAGTCAGTGTGCTGAAAGTGTCCGGCTTCATAGATGTTCAGATGGAAAACTAGTAAGTTTTCCATCTCTCTTTTCCCTAACCTGTCTGTGACCTAAACACAGTAGGAGAAAATGCTGGTCCAGGAAGATTGACCGTGAGTAAATACACAAGGCCCTGTGGTTGTTAGATGTATAGCAGACATGATTTAGAAATGATAGTCGGCTGCTTGGTTTTTTTTTCTTTTTTTTTTTTTCATCCACCCTTATCCACTCACATATCCTTGCTCTGGTTACTTATTTTTAATGAAGAACATACAGATACATGAGGTCCATATGGCAATTATTGATTTGGGCCATCTGGTAAGCCAGGGCTTGTGCCTACCATGTTAGGTCAGAAGCGCCTCCAAAGAGCCTCCTCTCCAGTAAGAGAGGCCCCGGTCAGCTGGGGACAGGGATGGATTTCATTACAGGCTGGGGGGCTACAGTAAGAGGAAGCAGAGCACAGCTCCTAAGTGGCTGTCTACAACCCTGACCCTACACTAAAGAGCAGAGAGAACCAAGGAAAGTGTTGACTGACAGGAGGTACTGGGTAGAAGGCACGTCTCACCCTCTTGCTCACTCAGAATGGGAAAGTGTCTAAGGAACTAACAAAAACAACAGTGAAGGGCCGTGCAGCTAGAAACTGCCTGGAAGTAGCCCCGTGTGCCTGCCACACGAAGAAGAGGGCGTGTCAAATTCAAGCAATCGTGTGAGGTCTGCTGGCCCTGACAGATGACAGGTCTACCTCCTTAGCAATGACTGTGCTTTTTCCTTTCTCTTTATTAGCTCCTCAAGTGTTTTCTTCTTCAAATCTCCTTCCTGTTTGCTTTCAGCCCAGAAGCAAAATACCCCTTCCTTCCAAAACTTTTCTGCAAAGTTCATCCTTTGTTTTCCAGTTAGAACAGGATGAGAAACTAATTTTTTTTTCCCCACAGTGATTCTAAACCGCCCAGCAGCAGCAAAGCCACTGGTGCTGTTTAGGCATGCGGAGCTCTCCTGCTGCTCTTGGTGACTGCTCAAGGCTTCGCTTTGTAAACAAGGATTTTAGTGACACTGCTCTGCGTCTCTTAACTTTGCAGATATTCCAAGCTAACAATGATGCGACCGAGGTGGTGCTGAACAAGCTCCACACGCCGCTGCTGACTCGGTTCATCAGGATCCGCCCGCAGACGTGGCATTTGGGCATTGCCCTTCGACTGGAGCTCTTTGGCTGCCGGGTCACAGGTGAGGTGGGGGAGCCGAGGTTCTGGTGAGACACGGGAATCAATTACATCCTAGGCTTCTCCCCCTCCTTCTGAAACTATACGGTGCCATGTGACCTTCCCAAAAGGAGTGGCTCAAAGGCTCGAGTCCTACCAGACTTAGTGTTTTCATGTATTGATCCATCCATTCATCCAGTATGTTTTTTATTATGCCCACGCTTATTTCTACTGGTTAAAAGTTACTGAGTGCTAATTTCATACCAGATTGCAGTCCACTATAAGTGTCCTTTTATTATTCTTGTTAGGACTCTGTGGCATAAGTGTTGTCATTTGTCCTCGCTTTGCACAACAGGAAACCAAGAGTTAAAGATTAAGTCTCCAGAAAGTGATGGTACCATGGTAACCTAGGTAACTTGAGTTTCAAATAATGCTCTCTGCTGCCTCAGGTACAAAACAAGATGGAGACACGGCACTATAGACACAATGGGAGCATGCCAGACCCAGCCCAGCATGGGCATACAGACAAGTTGGATGGATAAATTACTAGCAAGCGAGATGGGGGGAAAAAATGTAAAATCAGAAAGCTATGAAGAATATCTGGAAACAGGGAGGGCCTCATGATCCCTGAAGTGTTCTTCAGAAGTCTTGACATAGCCCGGCAGGTCAAGAAATACTTCAGAAAGGATGAGTTACTGAGGTCAGAGGGCAGAGAAACCAGATATTACCTGCCGAAGAATGATCAGAAAGCATACTCAGCAGTGATGGCTGCTTGCTTATTGGCACCATGGCAAAAGAATGGAGAGGCCGTGTGTGAGGAGGAATAATGGCTCTCGCATGGGCTAAGACTCAAGGGCTGTACCCAGGATACCGCAAGCCCATCTTGTAGGCAAAATGGTCTCCCACGGTGCTTGCTGTCCTTGAGAGAGTCAGTGAGGATCTGGTGTTGTGGATAAATGTGCCAATGACACACATTCTCAGAAGCCCTGGTCAGAGCCACAAATTCAGATGGCTAACAGCCACTGGGTACTTAGGTGTACCAGGCACTAGTCTAAGGCCTGCAGTGAGGTGAGTCCTCACAGCGGGTAGGCACTGCTCAGAGCACTCCTTTAGACTTGGGGGTCTTGATGGATGGAACAATTAAATCGCTTGACCAAAACTGTAGAGCTAAGTAAGCAGCGGGGTTGAACATACGACCAGGCGTTCTGAGTCCCAAGTTCAGGCTCAGCCTCAAAATGCAAAATAAAATGAATAAGCATGTGACCTGACAGCCTGAGAGTGGACTCCAATTAGTAAGTCTCAGCCACGGCTTCTAGCGTCCTCCTTGTCTCTCCTAGATGCACCCTGCTCCAACATGCTGGGGATGCTCTCGGGCCTCATTGCTGATACCCAGATCTCTGCCTCCTCCACCCGAGAGTACCTCTGGAGCCCCAGTGCTGCCCGCCTGGTTAGCAGCCGCTCTGGCTGGTTTCCTCGGAACCCTCAAGCCCAACCAGGTGAAGAATGGCTTCAGGTGGACCTGGGGACACCCAAGACAGTGAAAGGCGTCATCATCCAGGGAGCCCGAGGAGGAGACAGCATCACTGCTGTGGAAGCCAGGGCATTTGTCCGCAAGTTCAAAGTCTCCCACAGCTTAAATGGCAAGGACTGGGAATATATCCAGGACCCCAGGACTCAGCAGCCAAAGGTAGGCTGTTCACAGAAAACTCTACTGCCATTCTAAACAGAGGGCTGAAATGAGGTACAGGGGGTTGAGGTGCTGATTTCCCATCTGGGAGACATCCACCAAACCCCATCAGCACAACAAAACAAGTATCAACCAAGACACAAGGTTGCATAGGGCCTGGTTGCGTACGTTAGAGTCATTCTTAATCCCCATAATCTTTCTACAAAGTCTGTCCTTTGGTCACTCACGTTTCAGGGATGACAGAACTGAGGCGTCTGTCTATCCAGGGTCACACCGAATATCAGTGCTTGAGCCACGTTTCAGAAACCAAAAGTCGGACTTCAAAACCCAGATTACCTGACCTGTGCTTAACATGGTCTGCTTATGAAGTTTGGTAGCCTTCTCGGCCTCTTCTGGATAAAGTTTTACTTGAAACGGGCCAGACATCCCGAGGGGATGTGGTTGTTGGAGGCCAAACTATAGAAACTGGGAGTTACTTCCAAAAATAACTGTTTTTCTGAACATTACGCTCCTTTGTATTTTCTTAGTCTTGATTGCTCAGATCTTTTCCTGCCTCTCACACTGAGTTTGAAAGAAGAAAGAGAATCTTATGCTGGGATAGAAGTTCAGGCCAGAACAGCCCATTCCCCAGCCGTGGGAGAAGGGGAGGCTGACCCTTACCGTAGCATGCAGGGAGGCCCAGATGGGAGAGGACTCGATACCTCTTCCCTCTTCAGATTCATCTCCTGGTAGGCCAGGCTAGCTGGTCCTCGTTTCTAAGTTACCTTTGACTGCAGAATTACAGGGTCCTTAACAAGAAAGGACTCCTTCCTGTGATAATCAAGGTTCTGATTTCTGAATGCACAGGCCGGGGCTAAGTCTGAGGTTTTATAGTGATAGTAACTTCCAGACCAGGATTCCAGGGCCTTGGAAAGACTCAGGACTTGGAAACCAGAACCTTCAATGAGTAGTGCAGGAACTGGACCACCGCTAACCCTGACTCTTGGAGAAAGAAATGATCTTGACCAGTTTCCAAGCATGCCCCACCTAAGGCAGCACCCTTCCTTTTAAAGCTATGGATCCTGAGCACCTACCATTGCCTGACACCCAGGCATCCCTGAACAGAACAGCTGACCTCTTCTCATGGGAGGGACCCCACGGTGGCTCTGGATGAGATCAACTAGGCAGCTTCGACTTCCGCCAGCGATTTGACACACTGGGCATCTAGGAAAGGTTTCTTTCTGTGGAGTTGCTGCTGATAGACGAGGGTCTAAAAGACAATCTCAGGCCATCAGTTTGCAACCAAGAGGACGCCATTACTATCCTAAAGAAGGAGTAGCCATCTTTCTTTCTGACTGTCAGTAAACTGGAAACTGTTGGCTATTGGGGTCCTTATGTCCCCACGCTTCTGGGAATTAAATAACCATGCAGCCATGCAGACAAGCACACCACCAACTATACCCCATCCCATTCAGGTACGGTAGACATTCAGACTTCCAAGTATTAGGAAAAGAAAACATTTCTTTAAAAAAACTGTAAAAAAAATAAGACAAGGAGTCTGGAATGGTAGATACAGCCAACCCTGCCTTCCATTCTTTCTGGCCAAGGTCAGCTTAAGTCTCATTTGGAGCTTAGACCTCCCCTGACGATGGCCACTCTAATGCTCCCTGATTTCCATATCCCAAGGTCCCTCACGGACTTTCCAAATGAACAAAGACCTTGGTTTGAAATAAAGCTCATAGAGAGTAATGCCCCCATGAATCAACCATGAAGCTGACTCCTGGATTAGGTGTGGTTGGGAAGAGGTACATGGGGAGGGGTCAGTCCCCCATGGGGGCTGAACGACCTGTCTCCCTGCAGCTGTTCGAAGGCAACATGCACTATGACACCCCTGATATCCGAAGGTTCGATCCAGTTCCAGCGCAGTATGTGCGGGTGTACCCAGAGAGGTGGTCACCAGCAGGCATTGGGATGAGGCTGGAGGTCCTGGGCTGTGACTGGACAGGTAAGGGGGATTTCCTCTCCATGTCTTTCTCATTTGATCTTGTGATCTTGGTATCCTAGGAAGGGGGACAGAGGCAGTCAGCCCTCATGAAGCTAGAAGTCACTGGGTACCTGCTGCCTGGTCCCTGCTATCTTCTTGGACCACCTCTGAACTTGGAGAAATCTCTCCAGGGAAGCATTTTGTCCTTTGTCAGGGATCGCTTCAGTTCTTCAACAGGAGTCTCTCAAAAACAAATCATAACCACACACCACCCACCCAAATTCAATTAGACCCCAGCTCTTCAGGCCAGGGGGCTGGGACTGTTGATTTAGGAAAGAAAAACCCTCTCATGATAATAAAGTAATCCGTTTATGTCTGAATCTGGCCTCCAGATGTCAGAAACTCAGAGACAGCACTTTCGTTTCAAAGCTACAGCTGTAAAAGGCATCTATTTGCTCAGAAGGGACAGGGGTGCAGGGGTGCATCTTCCCAAGCTGCAGCTGTCCTCCTGCTCCTTCCTGACCTACCAACTAGCACAGGCCTGGGGCTAGGACCTCCACGACCCTCCTGTGAGGGTGAGGGCCCAGCGCTCACTCCTGGAAAGACCAGACCCTTCTGAAGTCATGCTCCACCTAGCCTCTGGCCACTGGCCCTGCTTCTTCCTCAGAGCTGGCACGGACTGTCAAAAGGAGCTTTGGGGAGTCACCTGGCGCTCAGGGCCCCACCCAGTGCCTGCAGGCTGCTCGGCTCCCTTGCTCTCCTGCTCTCCTGTCCCTCCCCACCAGGGTTCCCGGTAACCCCATTTTCCTGTCTGCTGTACCTGTCACTGGCCGGGATGGTATGAAGGATTAATAAGGGCATGTCAGAGAAGCGCTTTGGGCTCCCAGGGAGAAAAGTGTTGCCTGTGTGGGGGCTACAAGTGCACAGAGGGATCCTGGGCAGACATGCTGGCTAGGAATGGGGCCCAAGTTCACTTCTAGGCTTGGGAGTGGAGAAACAACCATGGAATCTATACTAGGAGGAAGATACACATGCCCCACCCCCATACACACTTGTAAGGATAAGGCTGAGTACCCAATGCCTGAATGTATGTCAACTGTGCCCCGC
>JADRCD010147166.1:0-10822 GCA_019843815.1 Montemys delectorum | reverse complement strand
TAGGACCTGCTCAATTTCCTGCCCTGACTTTGCTCAGTAATGGTCAGAAAGCTGTGTGCTGAAATAAATCCTTCTTTCCCTAAGCTGCTTTTAGTCATGGTGTTTATAACAGCAGCAGGAGGTAAACTAGGACAACTTACAAGACCCACCAACCAGAGGGGACAACACTCAAGGGGCTTACTACTATCCATACCCTAGGCTTGCAGAGAAATGTATGTCCAGCTGAGAGGTTGGTGAAGCCAGAGCATCCTTTCCTTCCAAAATCCTAAACAGCTTTACTCTTGTTTTATCATAGCATTTTACAGGCATTAGAACCAAGATACATTCTCTTAAAATATGTACAACACAAAAACTAGTGGTGTGCAGCCCTGGGTATGTAACACATGTCCCTGCTGCCTTACGTGTGTTCCCCCTCTCTTACTACCACAGCTCAACATTTTCTTTACCCTTCCACTACTTCTGTGTTCCAGAATTCATGTCTGGGCACCAGCAGACTGAAGAAAAGACTGCCTGCTGTTCCAAAATGGGTTGGGGTGGGGAACAGGCAGAGCTGGTTTCCTGAGGAGAGAGAGAGAGATGGGCATCTTAGCTGCCAATCATCCCAGCCTGGGTTTTCCTGGCAGAAAAGAAAACCATTGTTTACTCAGGATAGGAAATGAGAGGAGTTTTCTTCTGCCTTTTTTTCCCCCTTGCTCACTTACTTTCTTTTTTCCTACCGGTGGGAAAAAAAATGACTGAAATAAGTTTTTAAAACTTATGGTTTCAAACCAAACAATTTCACCCTGGCAGGAGAGAGATAAAAAGTCCTGCTGTGTAGCTTTCTGCATTGAGAGTGTTCTGAAGCACAGCGCATGGGCGGGAGCCCAGGGAAAGGAGTAGGTGAGCTGCCCTGTGGTGCGAGGACTGAAGTTTAGAGAAACCTGTGCTTTGTAGGGAGCAAAGCAGTTCCTACTTCCGATGCTTAGACATTTACTTGGCTTTGTTCCTGTCACACTTCAATGCTTTCGAATCTTAGGGACATGGGTGTTGTGACTTGTAAGACTACCCTTCTACTGCATTTGACTGTGTACCTAAAGCTCTGGCTCTGGAAATTAAATGCACAGCTAAGAAGCAGGAGGCAGCAATTAAGAGGTCATTGGGTCAAGCATGCATGCATGGAGTCATGTGGTTATCAGGATGTCGGATCTGTAGGCCTGTTATTTAAGCTAGTCCTCCATACTCTCTAGTATCTCTCTTGTATATGGGGTCTCCTTTGCTTCTCTTGCTTTTCTCTGCAGTGGGGTGATGCAGCAAGAAACACTACCCTTGCCATGTTGGCCTTTTGATGTTAGACAGTTTAGTTTCCAGAAAAGTAAGAAATGACTCTCCACTCTTTATAAATTATCCAGCCTAAGCCTTCTACTATACCAACAGAAAACTGTGAACCGCGCAATCGTCTTGCCAGCAAGAACGCACGCGGACATCAGGATCCTTCTGCAACAAACGTTTATTGCATCTTCAAGAGGGAGACCCCAAGCCCCGAAAAGACACTGCTTATATATACCCTGGAGCAGCGTGTTCACCTCTGATTGGCTGTTTGCTCATTACCTCATGTGATGCCCCTGGATAGGCTGTGACTTGGCACGCTCTGGCCCTTAGCACATGTGCAGACTACTTGTTTACAAGGAGAAGACACCGGATGCCGGCGCCATCTTGTAATGGCGATTGAGCTAGCTCAGGCGTGGCTCTCTACAGAAAACAAACAGGAACTCCAAGCTGAGTCAAACTTCAAAGGTTAAATGAACAGTCCTTTAGATGCTTGCCTTCTTTCATACGTCAGCATAATTCATATGTCCGCTTACTCTCATTGCTGACAGCTGGCTACATACTCAGGCTTCTAACAACCTCTAGTTTGAAATTTCACTAGAATGATTCCAAAAACTTAGGAAAAGGTTACCCTATACTCATTTGGCTACATGTTTAAGACCATACAAGTACAATAAGTAACACCTCAATGCTATTTTAAAGTTTAATTCACAAATCCAGTTAGAGATGAACAGCAACTGTCAAGAAAGAACATAACACATTAATGGTTAAAATACACCCCATTGGCTTCTGTTTTGGGGTATTCAGTCCCCAGCTTCTGGGAGTGTGTTAGAGCATCCTGGCTAGAAGATCATTGGGAGTTTACACCTCTGGTTTTGCTCTGCTTTTCTGGTTTCTGTCCTACCAAGATATAAGCAAGCTGAGCTGCAAACTCCACCATGAATTAAGACTTTCCATCTGGTATGCTTTACCCATCATTATGGATGATTAATAACTTCCTCATTCACCTAGTCTCTGATTACTACTATTCTATTGTTTGGTTGTACAAAACCAACTTCCATAGATCACCACAAAGTAGGTATCATGTAGTACTTGTCATTCTGTGATTAACTTATTTCCTTTAAAACAATGTCCTTCCAGTCACAACAGCATGAACATAAATGACAGAACTTTTTCTCTCTTTTTTTATGGCTAAATTGCGTTCCATTATGAGTATATACCATATCTTTATCTTTTCATGATTTTATGGACACTTGTGCTGTTCTTATTTCTTGAGTGGAATTCTGTCTTGGTTGCTATAGCTTTATAGTATGGCTTAAGTTTAAGTGACATCAGTCTTTTTGTTCTTCAGC
Organism: Montemys delectorum; assembly: GCA_019843815.1. Classification (NCBI taxonomy): domain Eukaryota; kingdom Metazoa; phylum Chordata; class Mammalia; order Rodentia; family Muridae; genus Montemys; species Montemys delectorum. The sequence continues at coordinate 8,165 of JADRCD010147166.1, read as the reverse complement.
ATCATTGGCCATTTGCCTTCTGTATCCTCACCTGAACTTTCAAATTAGTTTTTAAATGTTCCCAACTTTGATTTGGCAGGTATTGTGTTGAATCTATTGACCAAGGTGGGAAGAACTGTGAAATGGGCTATCTCTCTATCTGATTTCTTTCATCAGAGTATTATAATAGTCCTCATATGATGTTTGGACACATTTTACTAGATTAGTGTTTCCATATTTCATTATGGAGTCAAATATACAATATATAAACATGTTACGCTCTTAATTTCAAATTGCAATAGATCTTAGCCAGTCTATAGGAAAGTGGTTAAACTTTGAGTATTGCTTTATACGATCACTGTGTAGTTCCAAAAATTTTGTTTTCTTTATGATTTTCTACATAGGTAATTATATTGTTATCTAATACAATTTTACTTCATCCTTTTTCCATTTAAAAATGAAATTGTGGTTTCTGAAGAAAAAAAATCTTATGCCACAGGAATTGTCCTAGTCCATCTCATATATTCCTTGTAAATAACAATAATTTTTTTTTCAAGACAGGGTTTCTCTGTATAGCCCTGGCTGTCCTGGAATTCACTCTGTAGACCAGGCTGGTCTTGAACTCAGAAATCTGCTTGCCTCTGCCTCCCAAGTGCTGGGATTAAAGGCGTGCGCCACCACCACCCGGCATAATTTTTGTTTTAGTGAATTTCACAGACACTTTCAAAGCTTATATAAATTTGTAGATATATAAGTCCTTACCAATTGATACAGAATTTGGTTTTACTCTGTGTGCACACTACAATTGTTTCCCTTTCACTTGTCCACATTAGGCTGCAATAGTCCATATCATTGCTTTTTGAGATGTACAATTGATCAGTGTAGCTGTGCAGTAAGATATTTAAACAGCATCCTACCATAGAAAGTCATTTCTAGGCTTTTATTGTCAGAGAACATTGAAGAAAATATTACTTAGTGTCCATATTCAAGAATATTTGTAATATGAAACTCTAGAAAAATGTCATATTTAAATTTTGATTAAAACTTGTTTTTAGTTTTGACAGTTAAGGAGCTTATAAATCATTAGTCTTGCCTTTCACAGAAAATCTGAAAAAGTTACAAGTTAGTGACTTTTGTTGGACCAATTAGAGAATAAAGCAACCACATAGAAATCTGTTTAAGACAGACACATTTAGAGAACACAACCAATTTAAAGCTGCTGGGGCCATAGGCATGGGAACACAAACATGAGCTTTTCATGGATTTCTGCAGGGTCTAGTGTGGATGTTGTAATTCCTGAGTGGTGGATTCTCTTAGTTCCTTTTAGTTTTATCTCCAAGAACAAACCATGTCTTATAACTTCTACTGAGAAAAAGGACAGATAATTTATGTGAAATATAGTCACAAATTCTACTAACAAAGTCCATTTTCCAGGAAATTGGCTACTGAGAATCATTCTAGATGGGCAAAGGACACCATAGCCACCATGTGGATTCTAGTCTCAATGAATAGGAAAAACAAATATGACAAAGAGGGGTTAAATGTCTAGTAAATAGACTGAGAAATACTGTAGTCAGAGTGGAATAGAAGTAGTGGAGGAAATGATACACTGGTAAAAACACTTGCAAAAGTCATGGTGTAGAGGGAAGAGCTGATAACTAATATCCAGTTCCCTAATTGTTTCTTGATTGGGTCAATAAAGATTATTCGCAGAAGCTAATCTCTGGGCAAAGGATAAGGTGGGATTTCCAGGTTCTAGGAGGAAGAGATAGAGAGACAGGGTTTTCAGGCTTTAGAGAGAGAAGCACAGGCACCATGTAGACTTGAGGGCTATTAGAAATGGTGGTGGCCTCCGCCACTTGAAGAATTCTGATATAGATAGCTGATGAGTTTAGGACAATAGATTTCACACCCAGTGGTTCTGTTATCTGGCTGGTTTTAAAATATTAAAACTGTCTAATATTTTCCATCCTCAGTGTCTCAGGTGGGCAGGAGAAATGTCACAAACGTGGGACTGTCCTTGGTGATTGGAGGAGCCAGCCAAGGGGATGGCTGGCTGGTGTAGAGCAATCTCTGCTCCCAGAATTTATGGGAAAAGCTTTAGCTAGCTGTGGGGGCTGAATAGATGGCCAGCAGGTGGCTGCTGATGGAAGAACGTAGCTGGAGCAAGTGTGTTTTTTAAAATTATATGTAACATCACGATTCCTGCACTTTCTCTTCAAGCAAATTCATTAGTTTTCTGCAAATCAGTTTGTATGAACTGAAAAGAAAATGAGGTATCAGTGTGGAAAACATGAGTCCTCATAAGATTAGAGAAATGATTAGGGAAGGTTGTCAGAAGTATGACTTTCACTAGATGGATAGATAAACCAGCTCTGACATCTTTTTTGGTTTTTGGTTTTTGGTTTTTGATTTTTTTTTTTTTTTTTTGAGACAGGGTTGCTCAGTATAGCCCCAACTGTCCTGGAACTCACTCTGTAGACCAGGCTGGCCTCGAACTCAGAAATCTGCTTGACTCTGCCTCCCAAGTGCTGGGATTAAAGGTGTGTGCCATCACTGCCTGGCTTTAGCTCTGATATCTATACTGGAGACATTATTTAGTAATAAAAACTGAAATGAGCTACTAAGCTTCAAAAGCTGTGGACTAATTTTGGCACATACTTCTCAGTGAAGAGAGCCAGTCTGAAGGCACCACATCTTGTTTAATACTTCTTTATAGGTAAACTCATGCTTTCTACACAGATGCTTCATTTTCTTTTCAGTTCATACAGACTGATTTGCAGAAAACTATGAAATTGCTTAAAGAGAAAATGCAGGAGCCATGACCTTTGCCAGTGTTTTTCCCAATGTATCATTTCCTTCACTACCTCCACTCTTCTTTACTGCTAAACAGAACTACCATGTGAGTGTCTTCTTCCCTTTATCTGTTCTTCAGTCTAGGGGACACCTGTTGTGTTCTCTAAGATCTTTCATCCTAGAACATAGAAGTGGAACAAGAATATGTAGTTAGCCATAAAAATAGCAACTGTAAGTGTATGGATGAATTTATATTGTGTTTATTGAGAGTAGTGAAGCACTAATACGGACATGCAGGTATCTATGCATGTTGATTTACCATTCTTCAGAGGTGCTCAGGCTGAGCATTATGGTGACCCTACTTTGGGTCTTTTCTGGAAGCTCTGTTCTGATTTCCACATTGGCTGAGATACTTTTCACCTCCATTAGCAGCATACAGGCTTTCCTGTATGCCTGGGTTTCTCATTGTCATTTGTTTAGTTGTTTTGAGGACAGTCATTCTTCTGGGGTGAGAGAGACTCACAGTGTCTTTTTAACTTATGCTTCTCTGCTAGCTAAGGATGTTGACCATTTTTTCATGTGTTTATTGGCCATGCATACTCATATTTTAGGAATTATTGCTTCATTTCATGAGGCAATTTATTTATTAGATTTTGGTGGGGATTTTTTTGTATTTAATGTTTTTGAGTTATTTGTATATTTTGGTTATTAAGCTTCTGATATACACACAAACATATATATACATACACACACTATATATATGTATGTATACATATGTATACATATACATATGTATACATATACATACATGTATATACATAGTGTGTGTGTGTGTGCATGTGCGTATGTATGTGTGTTTTCTCCCATTCTGTAGAATCTTTTCATTGTATTAATGGATAAATGACTTTTAAAAAAAGATCTAAAAGATTGAGAGATCCAGAATGTGATGTACAGTACTATCTAACTGCACCACAAGTATATGCACCCACGTCACTGAAGGGTGTAGAGACATGGAGTGCTGACCTCAGTAACTTTGAAAATGAATGGAGCCTGTAGGAGCAAAGGCCAGAATAAGCATTCACAGCTCTACTACAGCTGTTTCCCAGGAGGTTCACGTTAACAATTCTAAAAACGTATAAATTCTAAATGTATGTCAATTCAACGATTAAGTAAATGGATGGGAGCTGGTGGAAGCTGGGTTGCTTGCTGCTAGAGTGGGAGGTTACAAATAAATGGAGAAAGAAAGCGAGAATAATCTGGGTGGAGATGGAAGTATGAATTCATGCTTTGCCTACGATGGATTTAGTTGTTTGCATATAGAAACATAAATAGCTAAGAGATTTACATACATAGTCATTTTCTCATTTTGTCAGCTGGGAGGATCCAGAAATAAAGACACAACAGAGGCAATGAGTGTGCTTTTTGCTGCTAATACTATAGCCTAGTAAAGAGAATAAAGCCTCTTTAGAAAAATGGCTGATTCAGAATGGGAGCAGCCTGTGAGGTGAGCTGGAAACAGCTTGTAACACTGGGAAGAAAAAAAGAATTGTTTGTTTTAAGTGCAGTAGTAGGGTATATTATAAAAGAACACTGGAGCAAATTGAGTAAGCTCCCAGGCTAAAATCTGAAATGACTTACTTCAGCAATAAAATTGCTAAGTGAGATGAGATTAGAATTCAAAGTGTAAAGAAAACTCATGCGCTGAGTGAATACCAATAAATTATTGAGTGGATAAATGAAGACTAAAGTCTCCCATTCAGAATGGCAGATTATTTAAAGTAGATCACCCATCAAGAAAGGTGAATATACCTCCCTATTCTTATAGATATGGATCAGAGTTCAGCAGGCACCTGAGATCTCCAAGTTCTTGTGTCTCAGAACAAAGACTGTGTAAGGACGTAAGGACAGTGGTAGAGTCTGACAGTTTTGTGAGAAAAAGGAAGTACCCTGAGAGTGGAAGTGGGCTACAGAACTTGGAAAGGTCTCTATATCAAAAGCCTCTGTCACTGAACACTGTGACCCCGCACTCTCCCACATTTGGAAACCATGGGACTTTTTCCTTATGTAGTTTTTTATAGTACAGGTCCAGTCTCTCTCTGTTATTAGTTTCTTTCACATGTTAATCTTCATGTTTCTTTCAGACAGGGTCTCACTGTATTGCAATGGCTTACCTGAAATTCATAGAATTCCTTCTGCCTCTATGTCTTGAGTGCTGGTATTAAAGGCCTGTCCTTTATGTCCCATATCAAATTTTAATCTTGATGCTGTCTGCATCCTGCTTTGCTATGTTCCTTTAGTGTAGGCTACAACACTGGCTTTCTTCTGAGGAACACCATGTGAGAAGGAAGAACAAATACGTCAGAGAATCTAGACAAGAGGCTACCTTGACCCTATGATTAAGATTAACACTAGCAAGCAGAAATCTCAAGGAGGGCAGGCCCTTGATATATGATGTAATGGGAGTGGTATTGTCCAGATACTCTCCCAATGAACATGCAACCTCATTTGAGCCAGGAGAGTAACTTTAAACAGTCCCAGATGAAAGAAATTCTATAAAACACATTACTTGCTCTCTTCAAAACTATTGAGATGACCAAGAACAATGAAAACTATGGAATATGATTACCAAAGATAACACAGTATACATTTGAGAATTCTAGAACAGAGCTGGTTGGTTACATGACTTATAAAAAAATTTGAGTGACATTATAACATCAGCTAATAGCAATGTATTTGTGTTGGTTCATTTATTTTGGGAAACACACTATGTGATACCCAATGGAGAGAACGTCTACTTCTTTTTTTTTTCTGAGACAGGGTTTCTCTGTGTAGCTCTGGCTGTCCTGGATTTACTCTGTAGACCAGGTGGCCTCGAACTCCGAAATCCACCTGCCTCTGCATCCTAAATGCTGAGATTAAAGGCGTGTGCCACCACTGCCTGGCCAGAGAGAACTTCTTATTCAGTGGTAATAGAATTGGAACAGAGACAACGAGTAGGGATTTAGGCAGATTTTTATCGAAGCTGCATGGTTTTAGGTCTAGAAGTAAGCTGGGTACCTAGAACAGGATGTCTGTAGATAAAGAAAAGGCCTCAGTCTGGTTGCAGGGTTTAATCTGGGCCGGAGTCTGGTGGTTTTCAAGTTGGGCATGAACATGACATTTTAGAAGAAATTCTTTCCTTGTGTTTTAAAAGCATTCTTTCTCATGTTAGGTGTTGGAAAGTGGTTAGATGACCTTTCAAGACATCATAGCACTACCCTGCATTTGTCTAACTTCCTTTGTAAGACCCTGCCATGCCTTAGCTTACTAGAGACCCCCTGAGTGAATCACATGGGGCCTGATCGATGCAAAGAGCAAGAGTATTTTTAATGTTCCAGTGCACTGGGGCCATCCCAGACCCTAAGGAGAGGTAGCGACCCCACACAACTTGTTCAGTGAGCTGTTACACAGTTTTCAGGGCAGCAGCCATTAGACACAATGTGATTGGCAGAACAGTGTGACTTTTTAAAACTGATTGGTCTTCAGCGAATGAAGTGGCAAGGACTTCCCTTGTCTGAAGGTGGGCAAAGGTCCACCCTGCGGAATGTGTCCCCACCTGCAGGTTGGTTCTCACCCTGTGGTCTGAGGAATGGCAATTAGCCTCTCTCTTCTGGTGAGTTCCACCACCTTTGCAAAGTTCCTGAGCTTATCTCATTAAGCTCAAAGAAAATTCCTGGCCTCCCAGTGTTTTTCTGAGATGTCCTTTACTTGGTTCTCACACCTTCTGCAGTGAAGTAGGAAGACAAAGGAAGAATGTTTCCCATGCAATATTGATAAGTATGTATGCAGCTTGTTTTCCTTGAACAGGTTAGGTATTAAGGCTGAAGTTTAAATGCCTTTTGTTTATGATGATCTTGTCAGACTGGGCAGTAATATAGGATGCTTATAACTGGAGAAACTATATGTAGGAAATAGGACAACCCTCTATCATCTCTATTTTCATATAAATCTAAACTCTAAATTTTATAATGAATTAACATTTTATTGGTATTGACAAATCACTCGATAGGAATGAATTATACACACATACACTAACTATGCATTAGGTATATGTCTGTACTCTTGACAGAAATGAATAGTATCAGTCATTTTAATTTTTTTAAATTTGAAAGATGACAAATGATATGACATTGCTTAAATTTGTTATAAATAATGAATGATATTTTAGAGTCATCCTACTCATTGATTGTCTATTTATATGTTTTTTTCCTTCTAGCTGCAAGTTGCTTTCCATTCCTCATTTTTCAAACTGGTTGTCAGATCTTTTCTTTTCCTCTCTTACTTTTTTCTGCTGTAGAAGTTTTGGTATGGTAAAAACAACAAGAAGAAAATAACAGTTTCTTTTCGTAAGTTGATAAACACTTTAAAACTACTTTTGTTGACATTCTCTCTCTCTCTTCTTCTATCCCTATCTCTCTCTCTTTTATTGTGAGAAATTTTAAGAGCTTTATGTAATCATATCTCTGTCTTTCTTCACAGTTTTGAGATTTAATCACATTTTCATTTCATCCCCAAATTGTACTCCTAATGGTTTGATTATTGTAAATTTTTTTTCAAGCTGGTTCTAATTATTTTAGGTGCTCTTGTGAGGATGTCCTTGATGGGTTCACAACCTACTGTCAGCTCAAATTCATTCTGAGCTTTGTTTTTGTTTTTAGTTTTCTCCAGATATGCCTCTGATGTTTTGAAGCCCAGATGGAAGTAGGTAGCTTTTGGTAGCTTGGAAATACCCACTATGTATACCTAAACAAAGTATACTTAAATGCTCTTGAGTTTCTGGGATATCAAAATAAGATACTTCTGGTGTGGTATCAGAAATGGCTTCTCTTTTCATGTGGTTCTTTATACTTTTGGAACCTTGTAAGCTATGCTTTTGTTGTTAAGATTTTTTAATTGAAAGTTTTTATGGGTATGAACATTTTGTGTGCTTGTATGGATATACACTAATGCATGCAGTGCAGTTAGAGGCTAGGAGAGGGCAATGGATCCCCTAGAAATGGAGCTACAGATGGTTGTAGGCTGCTATGTGGGTGATAGGAACTGAACTCTGGTCCTCTGCAAGAAGGGTAAACGCTTTTAACCACTGAGCCATCTCTATAGTACCTAACCAGTTATCTTAATAGTCTCTTCTGGTATTCATTGGTTCCTGATGATTACATTTGTGTTCTACCAGTCAATCTTGGACCTCTTCCTTTCAATAGTAACAATCATTTTCTTTATAATTTTGGTTCATTTCTTGACTATAGCTTACACTTCTCAGTTATAATTACAGCCTGAACCTCATTTCTGCCTAGACTATTTGATTGACTCCAACTTTTCCACCTGTTAATCTCTTAGACATTGAATGGTGT
>JADRCD010147165.1:0-10507 GCA_019843815.1 Montemys delectorum | reverse complement strand
AAACAAACAAACAAACAAAAACCCAGGGTAGCCAAAACACTTTTCAATAATAAAAGAAATTCTGGGGAAATCATCATCCCTGAACTCAAGCTGTACTACAGTGCAATAGTGAAAACAAAACAAAACAAAACAAAACAAACAAAACAAATCAAAAACCACATGGTGTTGGTACAGGGACAAACAGGTCAATTAATAGAATAGAATTGAAGACTCAGAAGTAAAATCACACATCTATGGATACTTGATCTTTAACAAAGAAGCAAAAACTATACAGTGAAAAACAAAAAGAAAGTATATTCAACAAATGGTGCTGTTCTAACTGGCAGTCTGCAGGTAGAAGAATGCAAATTGATCTGTATTTATCTTCTTGTACAAAGCTCAAGTTGAAGTGGATCAAGGACTTCCACACAGAACTACATTCACTGTATCTAATAGAAGAGATAGTGAGAAATAGCCTCAAATATGTTGGCACAGGGGAAATTTTTCTGAACAGAATGTCAATGACTTAGTCTTTAAGATCAACAGTTGACAAATTGGACCTCATGAAACTGAAAAGCTTTTGTAAGGCAAAGGAAACTGTCAATAGGATAAATCAGCAACCCACAGATTGGGAGATCTTCACTAACCCTATATCTGTTGGAGGGCTAATATCCAAAGTATACAAGCAACTCAAGAAGTTACACTCCAAAACACCAAATAACCCAATTTAAAAATGGGGTACAGAGCTACACAGTTCTCAACAGTGGAATCTCAACTGGCTAAGAAGTACTTAAAGGAATCTTTGACATCATTAGTCAGAAGGGCACTGCAAATCAAAACTACCCTAAGTTTCCACCTTACACTAATCAGAATGGCTAAGATCAAAAACTCAAGCAACAGTACATGCTGGTGAGGATGTGGAGAAAAAGCAATACTCCTCCATTGCTGGTAGGATTGCAAACTGGTACAACCACTCTGAAAAATCAATTTGGAGGTTCCTCAGAAAAATTGAAATAGATTGACCTGAAGACCCAACTATACCACTCCTGAGAATATACCCAAAAGATGTTCCACCATACCACAAGGACATATGCTCCACTCTTTTCATAGCAGCCTTATTTGTAACAGCAAGAACCTGGAAATAACCCAGATACTGCTCAACTGAAGAATGGATACAGAGTAGGTGGTTCATTTACACACTGGAATAGTATTCAGCTATTAAAAATAAGGATATCATGAACTTCATAGGCAAATGGGTAGAGCTAGAAAATATTATCCTGAATGAGGTAACTCAAAACCGAAAAAGGCATGCATTTTATGTACTCAATAAGTGGATATTATCCAAAAAGTTCAGATTACCTGCGATACAACTTATAAACTATAGAAAGTTTAACAAGTAGGAAAGACCAAGTATGGATATCTCAATCTCACTTAGAAGGGGGAACAAAATAGTCATGGGAGGCAGAGAGAAAGAGGGACTTGGATGGTAGGGAGAAGGGGGAGGGAAAAGGGGGCATGATCTGGTATGGGAAGAGAAAAAAGAGAAACCCAGAAGGCAAGGAGAATGAATTGAAATATGCAGCAGTGTGGAGTGGGGGGCAAGGGGAACATCTAGAATCTCCCAGAGATATGAGAGGCTACCAGGATACAATGGGGATGATATTAGCCAAAATGCCCAATGGAGGGGAGAGGGAACCTGGAGAGACCACCTCCAGTAGATAGACATAGCCTCCCAGTTGAAGCAGGAGGCCACCCACCTATATTCAAAATTTTGAACCAGAATTGTTCCTGTCTAAAGGAAATGCAGGGGGAAAAATGGAACAGAGACTGAAAGAAAGGCCATGTAGTGACAGACCCAAGTTGGGATCCATCCCATGTGAGCACACCAAACAATGACATTATTACTGATGCCATGTTGTGCTTATAGACAGGAGCCTGGCATGGCTGTCCTCTGAGAGAAGCATGGGGTGAAGGACTAAAGGAGGGAGGATCAGGAGAGGGGAACAACTTTGTGAATGTAAACAAATAAAATAGTTTACTTTACAAACAAATAGATATTTAATTTTCCAGTAGGCTGTGCAGAAGCCTGGTGGCCTTGTTCCCTTCATGCTCTGAGTCCTTTGTCCTCTGGGGGTCTCCCAGGAGCACAGTGGACTTAACACATTTATTTGTGTACTTCCTAGACAATGCCATTACACTGAGCTACAATACGCCTAAGAACATGCATAGCTGAAAAGGGAAAAAAATCCAAAAATAAAAGCAATGTAGTCCTTCTCAGTAAGCTGGTTAATTGTACGTACATTCATTTTGATTGATTTTTTTTAACACCCGTGGAAAGAAAGGATCTTTTCAGTGAAGAAACAATTACAGCAGGAACTGCTATCCTTTACTGCATGAACAATGCTATTTATAAAGGAAGAAAATTACAAAGGTCTATTTCCTGCTGTTAATTTTGCAAGGGTACTGAATTAGTGTGGTACTGCTGGGAACTGCAGGAGACCTTTAAGATACATGTTCAGGAAGGAGTCGACCTGATGAGTAGATTAATCTTCAAAAGCTCCAGTTAGTGAGCTTGTCAACAAGGTTGAGAGGCATGGCTCCCAGCCCCCACCTGCAAAGAAGTGCGGAAAGTTAATTTAAGAGGCAGTTGAAGTGACCCAAATCATTAATTGATTTTTTGACGGGAATCACTTAAAGGTAACAAACAGAATCCATGGTGGGAACAAAGTGGTTTTGTAAAAGCCATAACAACAACAAAAGAGAGCATGTCTATTTCCTTGTTATATCTCTGTATATGGTCTGTTGGAAAGGCTACAATCATTACAGACACCTTGTCCTCAGAGGTCAGGCTGTGAGGTCAACTTGTGGCAGGCTTGGCTTCTCCATAAGACAATGAGAAACTGTCTGTCCCTAGCCTTTAGTTCCTGATGGGTTTGCTGGCAGTCTTTGTAGCCTTATGCTTTGTAGGTAGACCATCCTCATTTCGGCTGTCTCTTCACATGGCATCATCCTTAAGAGTATGTCTAGAAAACATCATCCTGAGGGAGGTCACCCAGTCACAAAAGAACACACATGATATGCACTCACTGTTAAGTGGATACTAGCTCAAATGCTCAGAATACCCAAGATACAATTCACAGACCACATGAAGCTCAAGAAGAAGGCTGATCAAAGTGAGGATGCTTCAGTCCTTCTTAGAAGGGGAAACAAAATACTCACAAGAGGAAATACGGAGACAAAGAGTGGAGCAGAGACCGAAGTAAAGGCCACCTAGAGACTGCCCCACCTGGGGATCCATCCCATACAGAGACACCAAATCCAGACACTATTGCAGATGCCAAGAAGTGCTGGGGCTGACAAGAATCTGATATAGCTGTCTCCTGAGAGGCTTTGCCAGAGCCTGACAAATACAGAAGCAGATGCTTACAGCCAACCGTTGAAATGAGCACTGGGTACGCAATGGAGGAGTTAGAAAAAGGACTGAAGGAGCTGAAGGGGTTTGCAACCCCATAGGAAGAACACCAATACTAACCAACCAGACCTCCAAGAGCTCCCAGAGACTAAACCACCAACCAAAGAATACACATGGAAGAACCCATAGCCCCAGTCGAACTTGTAGCAGAGAATGGCCTTGTTGGACATTATTGGAAAGAGAAGCCCTTGGTCTTTGAAAGGCTCAATACCCCAGTGTAGGGGAATGTCAGGGTGGTGGGACAGGAATGAGTAGGAGGGAAGGAGAATATCCTCATAGAAGCAGGGGGAGAGAAGATGGAATAGGGTGTTTCTGGAGGGGAAACCGGGAAATGGCTATCACGTTTGATATGTAAATAAACAAAATATCCAAGAAAAAAAAGAAAAAAGTGTACATCTTCTTCAATTCCCAACTTTAATAAGGAATCATTTCTTGAGTGATTTCTGTCTACCTTAATGGCTTTATACTAGTTTGACCTATTCTGAAAGACCTGTGTCTGAATTCTGAGGGAAGTTTGGGATTATAATATTACTACGTGTGGAGAATACATTTCACCTCCCATTATAATTGCAAAAGGCGTTAAGGCTAAAGGTAGAAATTCCATTTCTAGAGGAAACAACATCAAGTATCCCTTGAGGGAGGAAACATACTATCATTAAAAAGTTGGTCAGTGGCAAACCATGGAAACCTATGCGTATGACATTCTCTGAATTTCTTTCAGGTTAATATACGTTTTGTTGAATGATGCATAAAGATAGATTCATTGGGAGTCAGCTCCAGAAATGTTTTTATTTTAGTCCATGAGCAAATTACTGTTTCTACACTGCTGAAGATCTTACATAAATTATTGTGCAGGTAATTTCCTAGAGACCCACATCCTACACTGAACCTTTGCTGATTAACTGATTGTGGTGAAGTACGAATGTAATATCTTTAGAGTCTAGTTACAACTTATTTTGGGCCACCTTTAGCTCCTTTATATCCACATATTTCCTACTCTCGTTTGTGACTTAACATCACTGTGACTTTTAAATAAACTGTTTGAAATATACGAAGAGGCTAAGAATGCCATCTGACGACATATGGTAACTACAGCTGAGATTTCTCCCCTTCGCTACAATCGTCCTACCTAAGAGTTCCACCAAAATATATTATATGTGCATTGATTTATAACTTTCTTTGTTCTTTTACTATAAAATGATCTTCCAACTATTAACACACTGGAACCTATACATTGAGGAAATCATCATCCATGTTCTTGGACTATTGTTCTCAGAATTGCTCTAAAATTAAACCCTTCCTTACTTCTTTGGAGGTTAGAGGACTAGCTTTCATTGATATTCTAAAGCTAGTCCCACCCAGAATGTTCCAGTTTAGCATCAGTCCAACAGGGCAAAAACCACAAAGGTAGATTTAGCATATAGTTTGTTTATGTGTGACCACCAAAGCATGCAACTTTCAAAATCTTGCCTATGTGAATAATCTTGCCTTGTGTGTTGCCTCTGAAATGAGTAATAAATTTTGGTGGACCATTTATTCTGTGGGTAGATAGAATTTTCATCAAAAATCCCTCTGATGAAATACTTGTCAGAGAGAATTCATATCACATGTGCCAGTACTAAGCCTAAGAGAGTCATATTTAAAATTTTATAAGCCATATAACATCTCTATTGTTATAAGGCCGTTGCAGACATAATTGCATTACAAGGCTTATTTTTCACAGTGTGGGTGGTAAATGCCAATCTGAAAGTTACAACGATTTCAGTTGTCAGTGACCGTGTTGGAGATACCTTCCAAACAAATTTATTTCTCATAGTGGTTCTTGGGAATAACAATTACATACTCAAATAAAAAAAATGTGGATAAATAGCTTAAGCTACAGGCAATTGTTTGTTGTTTATGTCTTTTAATTTTCAAACCATACAGCTTTCACAAGCTTATGCCCATATATGTGTACTTCTTTCAGTTTAGGTTTACAAGGGATTAATTTCTGCTCCATTAGGTCATTTCTTTTGTTAGATATATGGACTATGTCTGATCTTTGACCCATGCTGTAGCCCACTAATGATGTAAAAAGAGAGAAAGAAAAAGAAAAGAAAACTCTGAATGAGTCATAGCACTTTACACCTCCCTTCTCTAGAATTTCACATCAAGTTGTCTTATCACTTACTTAAAGTTAGTCAAAACAGTGATCTTAATATGTTGAATTACCATGAAATCAGTCTCTTTGCCAATGTGATGTAGCAAGCATGCTATTACAACTTTATGAGAGATTGATAAACTTATTAAGTATGTCTATCCTATTTTTATTTGACACATAATATTTGAAAGCAATAATATATTAGTGTCATGTGTAGCAATGTGAGTTTATTCAGATGTGTTAATTTTATGAAAATTATCAATCAAACTCAAAATAAATTTTAATTGTTAGAACCTTGGTATGTGGCTACAGTGATTACTTGGCTAAGCAAGGCTAGCTCTGGGAAGGTTTAATGCATTCCATGTAATAGATAACAGACGGGTGCTGATTGAATAGAAGTGTTAGAGAAGAATCGATAATAAGTTTCAGCTTTAAGAAAATGCTGGATCCTTTTCAAAGCACTTAAAATCAATCATCCCATTTAGTGATCACAGTAGCACTGAAAAGTGTTAATGTCATTCCCATTTTCCAGTGGATGGAGGGTCACACAGCATGGCTGGCATGCCACAGAAAGCCTGTAGAGGCACTGTACATACAGGTGGTCTAACTTCAGAATCTGGGGAATAGTTAGAACTCTATCCATTGTAAGAAATTGTTTTGAGAGTTTGTTTTTAAGATTTTTTTTCCATTTATATGTACGAGTAATGTACCTGGATATGTTTAAGAGCATCACGTGTATGGCTGGTGCTAGAGGAAGCCAGAAGAGGATCTCAGGTTTAATAGAACTGGGAGTACGGTAAGGTGTGAACCAGTATGTGGATTCTGGGATTAGAACCCAGGACCTCTGCAGGAATAGCAAGGGCTCTTAGTGATTAACAAGTCATCTCTCCAGACCCCCCCCAAAAGCTGAGTTTGTAATCACCGAGTCTCAAGTGGAACTTCTGCGAAATTGTAAAGATAAGATTCTAGGAATATAATGATAGGTTCCTGATGTTTTTTTTTCTTGAATGCCTTTATTTTTAGCATTGAGTACATGATGCATGTAACAATGGTTAAACAGGTGCCTATAAGCTTGATTTAAAACACAAAGAATCCTTAAGAAGATCACACTAAATACCACTCCAAAACAAGTACCCTCAAAGCTTGTATTTTTTTATGTTCCAATACACTCGTGTGGAATATAAAAATAGTGAAGAATTATAGCTTCGTAAATTCTGTATTATCAATTAATAGATTTAAGAAATAAAACAACTAGATATTTCAGTAGCATCCAATTTCTATCCAATGACTGTTCATCTTAGATTTAAATATAGGTAATAAGAGGAATAAGTATATAAGAGTGTAGAAGTAGAACTGTGATTCTGTGGGCTGCCCCATGCTAATTATGATGGCCGTATGCAAAGTAGGTAACAATGCTTGAAGAGACTTCTAAGACACGCATGCAATGCTGTTAGTTGTGTTCCTTTTCTTGTCAGTCCACCCACCTCTATGGTGTTATTTATATACTCTGTTACTCTGTATGAATCCACACACAAGTGGAAATTAAAATTACACTTTGAAAAACAAAAGGATTTAAAATGAACTAGGCACTGAGTAGCCATTTAAGTCAAATTGCTGTGATAGTGTGACAGCCAGTTACAATAACACTACAAAGTCTCACCATTGTCACCACTCACTGTCACTCCTACCAGAAACCCATGTCATTCGGGTTAACCCAAATAGAAGGTATAGAGTGGTTCCCAGAGCCATTACATTAATAATTAGGAGACATGAGTAGTCAAGAACAACCCCATTATTTATTCTTTCACACACACATAGATTGTAAAGTGAACCTTTGAAAATAAAGTGGTAGCTATATATTGTAATTTGTATTTTTATTGTTCTTGTTGCTATTCACTGGGCATAATTAAATAAGATATGTAAATATGTAAGCAAGCTAACACAAACAACCTGTTTTCTAATGGCTTAGACAGTATAAGATAATATGTTCTTTCTTTTACTTTGAAAACATTAATTGTATTATATTGGTATAGAACTAGGATAATCTCTTTTTTAAAATTCATAATAACTCCCTATTGGTAGTATTCAACTGTAAACAACTTAAAGGGGTATATAATCTAGTTTGATTTGACCCAAGGAAAATGATGCTGTAGTATTGAAATTCAATGATTAATAAAACATGGCAATTGTTCCCGTGATTTTGGTGATATTTTGGGATTTTCTTTAAGTATTTAATCTCAGAATTACTTAAATAAATATGCAAACATTTAATTAGACAATAAGATTAAAAAATTATAAAATAGACCTTAATATTATAAAATTGGTATATTTTGCTCTTTGTCCTCATAAATAATATAATCTTATTAGATATGTTTTTATAGTGTCTTTTGCTATTTTGTATGAAACAATCCTTTTTCTACTACATATTTGTAGAGTTATGTGGCTTTCCCTGTTGCTAGATAGGTTCCTAATCTTTTTATTGTGGCCTATTCATCTGAATGTTCAGATAAACCTGGCCACACCTATCTCATTAGACTAATCTACAATTTATCACACATATCAAGATTTCACTGTGAAGTTTTGGTCTGAGGGAAAAGTACAAGTTATATGTTCTATGCTAAAAGTTCTAAAAAATTGGAAGTCTTTGAAGATTTTAGAAAAATAATCAGGGGACATCATATGTTAGTACAGAAAAAGGACCTCTGGTCGTTTCAGAAAATACAAGAACTTAACAAGAATAAACATGTTTGCAATAAAAATTGTACACTGATATTTATCTCTATGCTTCTGTTGCTACTGTGGTGTGTAGAAATGTGAAACTGCAAAAGAATGGGATATTGAATTGTGGATGGAAAAGAACTCACAGGAAATTAAATGAAAGAAAAATAGAGCTTATGTTATTCTGTTTTCTGTTACTATAACAAATGACTAAGATAATCTACCTGCATGTAAAAAAGTTTTGAGGGAATTCACACCTTTAGAAATTTCAGCTTGTGTTCAGTTGGATTTGTTGCTTCGGATGCATTACAGACATTGAAGTGGACAGACATGCATTGTGGAACATGCCAGCTCATCTCATATCTAGAAATCAAATTGGATACAAAAATAGAGACCAGTGTTCCATAATTTTCAATGAGAACCTCAGAAAATAACTAAAGGCCCCACTGTTAAATGTCTTACCATGCTCCAGTGGGAGCAAATAGGGAGTGAAGCCTTTACCACCTGGGACAATGGGGTGGGGTTCGAGTGTAAACAGAGGAGGAGCCACTGAATGTAGCATAGGATACAAGCCAGCTCTATACAAGTAAGAGAATCCCTATTCCATGTACCTGAAAATATAGATGTGTGGCAGAGAAGGATCCAAAAACCCTAGGCTTCAGCACAGTTTTTGTCTTCACAAGAGAAAAAATTATATTGACGCTCTCCTGGACATTGACAATAACTCTAGAGATTTCTTCCAGCAAGATGAGATGTGGGAAGTTTGCATAAGTACAAGCAAAACATTATGTAGGACATCCTCTAACATGGAGGATCCTGATCCTCACATCATCAGTGAGTTTCAATGTAAACACTTACATGTGTGTGTGTTTGTGTGTATGTGTGTGTAATATGATGATATATGACACAAATTAAAAAAACATAGCTGTTTATTTCTGCTGCATAAGGCTATGAGACCTGCAGTAAAATGTATTTGTTCTTAACAATAGTCGTTTTATCTAGTGTGATTTTCCCAGTTTTCAACCTTAAGATAAAAACTAATATTATCATGCAATTCATGGAAAAAAATACTAGAAACCCAAATAAATGACTTATAACATCCCCTGAGGGTGTTTTGATTATATCAACTTCTTAAATAGATTAGCTTAGGTTAAAGAATGTTTGTGGGGTCCCGTACAAGTTCTATTGCTAGCAGAGAAAGGAAACGTCCAGCGAAGGTCAAGAAGGAAATTTGATTCAGCAAGGATTTAGTTAGCCAGGTTGGTTCAAACTTCTGGAGTTTAACAACTGGCAGTTTATTTAAACATATTAAAGTAAAGTAAAATTTTGGGGAAAAATATCTCCTGGTAATAACTACGTCAGTTCCATGAGCATAATAAAACTTAAAGCTACATCAAAGCTCTTTTCAAAGTTCATGGGAGCACTACCAGGAAGATGCATCCTATACTTTAAGGGCCTAGGCTCTGTTGTAATTTCTGACATAAGATAGCAGAGTTCACTAGTACATGGGAACAGACTAAAACGTATACAGGATGGGTTCTATTGACTGAGAAACAAAGATCAAGACAAAGGTCTAGGGAAGGAGGGTCTAAGGTAAATATTCTGGGGAATCAGGAGAGGTAAGTCTTACAGATAGCAAAGGTCATCAGGTTATTAACCACGTCCATTCCTGGCCTTATGTGTGGAAAATCAGTACACGGTCCTTCTGCATAATTAATATTTCTGGGTTCCCTAGTGCTTATCTGTGAACTCCTGTCTTCTACAAGTGTTTTCTCCCTCCAACCTCTGTAAAAAACGATATCACGGGCTAATATATTATTATTACTTTATGCTATAGTGTTGTTTCCCTTAGTATTTTTCTAACTTTAAATAGTTCAGCCTATGTGAAACTTTTGCTTATGGAAGTCTGTATACTTTGAAATGCATGTTAATGTTCTTCATGCTCTTGTTTACTGGTTTTTAATTCACGTGTACCCGATCTATCACGTGAAGTGACACGTACGATTATTGTTTTTTTTAACAAAACCTCTGTTTTGTTAGTACATGATTGAATGTGAAAGCTTCTGTAATCTGTTCAAATGGGTAGTTAAACTATCTAACTTAACACAAATTTATGTCATTAGGGAGCACACACATCACACATACATGCACACACACACACACACACATACACATACACACACACACATACACACACA
>JADRCD010147151.1:0-12480 GCA_019843815.1 Montemys delectorum | reverse complement strand
AATTCCTAAGGGGGGGGGGGAGTGCTATTCGGGAGTTTCTGGATGACCTTAAACTATCTCTAAGAGGACCAGATGGCCCATTTCCCAGGCTCGTCCTTGTATGTCTAGGCCCCGGACATGTCCTTGGGATGTCTAAAAGCTTGCTTGCTTTTATTCAGGCTTGTTTGAACATTCACAGACTTGGTACAACCTTGGCCCACTGAGCTTTTCTCCAGCCTGTAATCATTTTTAAGCTTCAAATTTAATTTCTCCTTTCAGTGGCTCAAAGGCATGAATATTCACCAGCCATTTACAGATACTTATTAACTGATTTCTCTACAATGATTATTTTATTGTTGATAACAGTGGATGTATCTAAAATATTTATCTCTTTTGTCAAGTTTAAAAAAAAAAAAGCTCTAGTGAGTTGGAACACGGATCCATCTGCAACAAGTCAAGAGACTATAGATAGAAATATCAAGTATACATCTAAGAGAAAGATCCCTGCTAATCTCCTTAACCTTATCGTATTTACCTAGTGTATACTCTTCCATCGATTTTTTTCACTCAGTTGACAGACACCATCTAACAATCCATTGTGGCCTTGCAACTGTTCTAAAACAAGTCTATCTATCTAGCATCGGTGGTTTTGGAAAACTAGTAAGCCCTGAACTAACAATGAAAAAGGAAAACTTGCTTCTTTCTGAATCATGAATATCTTGCCTCTTTCTCAATTATGAATATTGCCACTGTGTGAACCAGTCAATTATAAGAGAGGATTAAAGACTCATGTGAACTGGTTCATAAACCTACAGGGGCAGACTCCTATGGAGGTCTCTGTTTTGTTTTCCCTGGGCACCTAGCTCCTCCATCTCCTCTGCCTATTGGTCTATATCTTTCTCATAATGATATCTCTTGCATCTTTAGGTCCCTTCATGAGAGAATTAGTGAATTAACCCACCAGTCAGTAAAACAGACAATTCTAATGGAATCTCCTCAGGTCTCCTAGTATTGTCTGCCAGACTGAACTCCTACTTTGAACCAACATTCTAGAACCCTTTCTCTGCAATCAGCCATAAGTAGCCCAGAGTATTATTTTTGTCCCCTATCATCAACAAAAGACTGGAATGTTAGATTCAAAGAGAGCCTTAAATTGGCAGTATTGATGACAATGTCCTAAACAGAATAACTTTGGCCAGGCAAACAGAAGGATTATTATTAGGTAAACTAATGCCTAAAGGCAGGTTTTTATTTATTCGTAGCCCCCTTAACCCAATAGAGAACTTCTATTAATCTTTCCCATAGGTCAACTACCTCAGGCAAAAGTGTCTATTTCCTGACCAACCCAAACTGCCTCCTATATCAGCTCAAAAATCCACACCCTGTTAACTGCCATAAAATCTACTTGTTTTTCTGCCATTTTTCTCCTTCTCTTTCCTGCCCAGGAAGACTGGCAGTTTAATCTACATTAAATCTTATTTCTGCCCAAGGAGCGGTCTAGTTCAGTGACTTCACGGTGCCCTGGCTTACATTTATAAACTAAGGTAGCCACCTTTCCTCTTATAAACTAAAGTAGGCAAAAGGCAGAGGAAAGGCTGAGGAAGGTGGTTGAAATATTTCCTTTTTTGGTCCAAAGTTGTTAATATCTACGTTTAGGTGAGAAGTCAGCTAAAGAGTATTAGATCTTTATTGGTTGTCCATTTCTTGGAGCCCATCAGGCAGGACAGTCAAAATTCACTTACTTTTTAAAACCAAATAACTCATTCATTGAAATCTCAAAATTTAATCAAAATGGAAAATACAAAAAATGAGGTAAATCTGGGAAACATAGAGGACATGTTCAAAGTATGCCCTCACACATTATGTGAATACTGATAGAAAGTGACTGCAAATATTCTCTCTAGAGTACAAAAAAGCAGCACAGGAAGGGCCTTGGAGCAAGACATCTCACCCAGCCTTACCATTTCTAAAGTGTTCTTGTTCCACAGAAATAACTGAGGGTCCTGGTTATTTAGAAATATTATGCTAATTAATCAACAGAAACTTGGTAGATAAAAGAGAATTGTACTATAGAAAACTAGAATCAGGCTGGACTTTCAATTATATTGACATTACTGATACCAAGATAGGAATACAAAATTCCTATCTTTGTCTGGAGACAAAAACGTAAAAAAATAAATTAATGAAATTCTAAAAAAATAATGACTATCTTTAAAAATCATTAAAGAAAAGCTAAATAACTTAATATTTTCTTCCTGAGGGAAAATTATTCAGGTTCTTAAATACGGATGAGAAGTAGGTTCATTTTCATAATCAATATTGGATACACAGAAATGTTAAATCTCAAAATATGTATTGCCTCCCATTTCTATGAATTTAGACTGTTATTCACAAAATTATTTCTTTTTCTAACAGATGAGAATGAATACAGAACACTAAAGCCCAAAGACCCATGTGACTAACCTTCACCTTGGGCTAGAGGCTCAAAATTAACCCAGAATGACCTAAAGCTGCTGTGACTAAAGTTAACTCAATTACTCACATGGGTTCAAACAATTCCACTTGAACCCTTGCTAGCTAAGGGAACTCTGAAACCAACCTAATCAATATACTGAGAATTAATTTGTTCAGAGCACAAAAGAGTTGAGGAAGTAATTGATGGTCCTTTAGCCCATAGCTGAGCTTACCTTTCTGAAGGAGAATGAATGTGTCACCTAAGGAAGTTGCTGCTATATACTTGGCAAACACAGTGTACAACAGAGTATCATGCTCATCTATCTCATTATAAAGAGAAAGACAGAAAATTTGAAAGCTTTCAAACATTTTGTTTTAAGTAGGTGTCTGGTTTGGGGGAAAATAGATGAGAAGCTGAATATTGAAAAAAGTTTAGGAGAGCTATAAACATCGATGGTAGAAGGAATTTTGAGGCAATTCATGGTGTAATTTGAGGATTCACCAGGCTGATCAAAAGGTTGCTAAGGCATCAAAACATATCTGTTCAGAAAATAGCATTTTTTGGATTTAAATTTTTCTCATAAAATGGATCCACTAGATATCTGCATTTTTTTTTTTTGTAAAAGTGTGAAGTAAATTGATTCCTTAGTGCTTGAGATTCCAGAATTAAAAAGTCCAGTATTTTCTGCTGAAGGTGCAGTCTGGAGTGTACAACAGGCTCCACACAAGAAATTTGTCTACCACTCACGACTCCTTAGCTCTGCAGTGAGCTTCTGTTTCACACATTCTAGGCCAGCTACAGTGTGTGTTCTAAATCTCCACCAACCAAGATCTCCACAGTTTGAAGATGACTTTTGTACCAAAATTAAACCAGCAGATCATTAAGACCATGGGGCTTTCTCCAAAGAAAAAAGGACCTGGCATTTATAAGAAAGAAGAAATTGAGGAATCTATGAATCTTGTTCATTTGATTCAGTTAGGGAAACACCTCACAGAAGGGTGGAAGTTCTCATGTCTGTTAGCTAGTCATAAGAATGCTACTTGCTGCAGTTCTGTGTCCTGTGCTTGGATGCTCTTTTATAAGAGTTGTCATTGTTGGAAATTCTTTAATAAACTGATTTAAATTAAAAAAAAAAAGAAGTGACAGAAAAAGAAAGATCCATCATTACAAATGTCCCAACTCCATAGGGAGCTCTGAATTCTTCCTTAATGAATGATCCCATCCCACTGTGCCTCATGGTACTGTACTCACAACTTTGTGAGTAGAAGTGATTTCAGCCTTAGCACTTAATAAGACACAATGTCTGTAGTGGAGTTTATAAACTTCACTACCTGTGACTATCTTCACAGGTTCTAGAGGAAGAAACTTCTGGGGAACAGTGTATATATTCTTGTGTGTTAACCAAATAAGAAGTGCATTAAGAAACACATAGTAGTTGTTGAGATCATTTGTAGAACTGAAGAAAATAAGAAAATCAAAGTTAGTGACACTAATTTAAAGACATGGGTCAAGTGAGACATATATCATTATTTGTCTTGAGTTACAATCACTTGAGATCATAGGATCTCAAGAAGTTAGTGTTATTATTACTACAATGAAACACCATGACCAAAAGCAAGTTGGGGAGGAATGGACTTTTTTTTTTTTTTTTTTTTTGGCTTATACTTTCACATTGTAGTCCATCACCAAAAGAAGAAAGGATGGCATATCAAACAGGACTGGAAACTGGAAACAGGAACTGAGAGCAGGAGCTGATGCAAAGGGCATGAAAGAGTGCTGCTTGCTTACTAGTTGTTCATCGTGGTTTGTACACCCTGCTTTCTTTTAGAACCCAGGATCCATTCACAGTGATCTGGGTCCTTTTTCGTCAACCAATAATTAAGAAAATACCTTATATCTGGATTTCATAGAAACATTTTCTCAAGTGAAATTCCCTCTTTTCTGATGATTCTAGCTTTTGACTGGCTCTATCTTCTGCAGCATTCACCTTGTCTTCTAGGCTCTAGCTGACTCCATTTCACCATTGCTACTAGTCTTGGGGGTTGGCCCATGGTACTGGCATCTCTAAAATGCTAGGATCTTCTTCAGCAACTAGGCCTTAAGGTGCTACTGAGACTGTACCCACTCAAATGACCTCTCCAAGCCCATGAAATTGCCAAGCCTCAGCTGCTTTCCATTATCTCTTCATGCCTTGAAACTACTACCGCCAGGGTAAACCAGTACTAAGTTCAGCTGCCAACACAAGGCACAACTTTGTCCACTTCTGCTTCTTCATGCTGACCCTGAGGAAAAACATTCCAACAGATTTTGCCTTAATAATGTTGGTCTCTTAGTCACTACTATTTTCTCAGCCCCAGCTAACCACAATAAATTGTCCTCGTAAAACAATAGTTTTATTTTAGTGATTTTGGTTCTTTTGCTAATCACAAGTGTTTCTTCAGCCCCAGCTAGACACAATTATAGATTCTTTATTCAAAATTCACAATATCACCAAAAAAGAGTCTTTAAATGACTCTCAAATTTCACTTTGAAACTCACAAAACAGACCTCCATCATCTGCATTTTGCTCAACAGACTTATCTTCCAAGATGCCAAATAATAGCCCACTAAGCTTTGAATATCAATGGCTTTTATCACCCAAAATTATGAGGTCCTTCCAAAATCCTTCCCAAAATAATATGGTCAGATTTGTCAAAGCAATACCCCACAATACTGATACCAATTTCTGTCCTAGTTAGGGACTCTATCACTATGATGAAACATCATAACCAAAAGCACGTTGAGAGAAAAAGCTTTCTTTGGCTTATACTTTCATATTGTAGTCCATCATTGAATGAAGTCAAAACAAGACCTTAGGCAGGACTGGAACTTTGAGCTAGGAACTGATGCAGAGATCATGAAGAGTTGTTCCTTATTGGTTTGCTCATCATGTGTTTCTCAGACTGCTTTCTTATAGAACCCAGGACCATTAACCCAGGGATGGCACCATTCACAATAGAGTAGGTCCTACCCACCAATCACTAATTAAGAAAATGCCTTAAAGCCAAATCTTAGAGAGGTTTTTTTCCTCTATTGCAGCTCTGTCCTCTCTGATGACTCTAGTTTGTGTTGACATAAAACTAACCAGCACAAGTAATAAGGGTACTAATAGGTCACTTGCTTTTAGTATCTTTTATGACCTAGGCAGCATTGAAGCACTGCATTAATACTACCTTAGTCTAATCTCTTAGCAAGCTTATTTAATGAAACAGAGTCCATTGTTTTTCCAATTTTATGGACAGGAAATCTGAAATGCAAAGACATCTAAGTCACATGTTCTGGATCTTTAAAGTCACCCCAAAGCTCATGTACTGCAAAGGTGAAATGAGAAGTCACAGGGAACAATCTGTTGGCTAAAGCAGGAGTCTGTCACCATCCAGCATGCAGGATGTGAATGTACAAGAAGCCAATCATATTTTATTAACGAATTTTAACCTGTCCCATTTTGATCAACAACTGAAAAAAAAAAAACTGAATAGATAAGGCTAGAGGAGTGGCACAATTAGTGAGAGCTGACAGCTCTTACAGAGGACCTGAGTTTGGTTCCTAGAACCCATATTGGGTATCTCAACTTTCTTAGTTATCTCCAACTCCAAGAGAATCAACACCTTGTTTAGGACTCTGCAGATATCCACACATATGTGCTTCTACCTTTCCCATCCCCATACATACCTGCATGCCCAAGTAGAAATTAAAAAGTCAATCTGACCAAAACCAACTTGAGGTGAACCATAAGGTTTTTAATGCTGACATAATTTCAGAGCAGTTTTATTTTGCTCAGTAAAAATTCTAAAAAAGTATTTCCATGGATTTTTTTTCATAACAAAACTATATTATACAAAGAAAATTATGAGCTTGGGGGCATCTCAGAATAAATTAGTACAGCTAATATATTAAAATTGTCAGAAAATGGAATGTCTAGAAATTCTGAGCTTATTCTATTGGTTTTAAATGAAACCTACAGAAGAGGGAGATTCAGATTATTTTGCTTCTATAACTCTCAAGCTTCATGCTTATGAGCGAAAGACCTTAGGAGACGTACGAAGAATGCATGTATCTAATGAGTGATGAACATCTTACATACCTTTGCATATATCTGGATATAAGCCCCATCACATCCATATATGACAAAGTTAGAAGGCAATCCTGAGCTCTTTAGTTAGGGCCATTCTACTGTGACCTACACAAAAAAAGCACAACACTAGGACAAATTGAGGTGGTTGGGACAAAGTAGTGGAGAAATGAAGTAAGCTATGTTCTGTTTCCATTAACATATCTACAAGATGCATAGACTTAACTCAGGTTGAGTTTATTTCACTCCTTCACAATTACCAGGAGCTGAGGTTTTGTTGTTGCTGTTGGGTTTTTGGGGTTTTTTTTGTTTGTTTGTTTGTTTTGTTTTTTAGCTTTTATTGTTACAGAGAAGAAAATCTACTAGTTTCTTTACTGTTGCTGTGACAAAATATCCTGATAAAAGAGTCTTAAGGCAATAAATGTTTATTTGGATGAAAATTCAAGGTTGCAGTTCATCATTGTGAATAAATCGAAGAGACAGGAACTAAAGAGTTGGCCTTGTCACATCCATAGTCAGGAACAAAGAACAAGAATTTCTGCATATTTGTGCTCAGCTTCCTTTGCTCACCCTTTCATAATTCGGGAATCCTTTTCTAGAGAATGGTGAGGCCAACTATTGATGTGATTCACTACCTAAATTAACATAAACACTATAATTCCCCACAAGTGTGCCCTTATGTGAACAGGATAATATCTTCTTACGACTCTCTTACAGGTGATTTTAGAAAAGCTGTCACTTATATAGCACATGGACTCATTTTGATGGCACCTTATTCAATTTTCTACCTCCCCACTGGATACTGTCCTACATTGTCTTATATCATTAAAAATGGAAACAACTTCCTCATTTTTACAATTTCATTTCTTGAATAGGAGTTTTATTGCAATTTTGGTTGTCTTTATAATTTCTATGACAATGCTACAAACCAAAAACCTAGAGCTGTTGCATACTGCCAATGAAATTTAATGCTAAAAATATGTAAGCTAGAAATTTTCTTGAGTTTAATATGCATTAGATATTCATTTTCAGAGTTTATATGCATAAAGATATTAAACAACAAAGTCTGTATGTACTGGATAAATGGTATCACAGAAGTATTCCCTTCTTCATTATATAAGTTTGCTTGGCCTCATAGGACTGTCAAGTTCTGCTACAATCTACATAGCTCTAAGACTGTCCTGACTGGGACAAAAATAATGAAGAAAAGATAGATACACAGATAGAAAAGCTGCGATCAAGCAAGCCATGCATATAATGAACACACCAGCACCCTAGAAGCTCAATGTGCTTTTAATATATACCTAAAAGTGGAGATGGGTTATCTAATATAGGTAGGGGGTCTCTGATAGTTAGCAGTCTCAAGCTATAGTGATCTAGGTGGAGAAAACTTCAGCCAATATTTTCTGCAAGCTCAACATCCATACTTCACCAAGAGGGCCTTGCCATACTCATGAGTTTGACCTAGGGAATCTTTTCTTTCCATGGGTCTGAGCCATTGGGTCTTTGATCTGAATTACAACGCTCATGTTAACAGTGCACATTCACTCACGTATTCATCTACTCCCCTCAAAGCACTAACTTTGAAATTTATGCATAATTTATTAGCATATTCAGAAAGAGCTAGCAAATAAAAGAGAACCACAAGTTGAAATGATTTATGAATTAGTTTTACTCCATTCAGATATTTGAATTAGTGCAATTTTGGATATTTTATAGTCCACTCTTTATTGTATAAGAACTTCAGGGTATAAAAAGAGATATTTTCTTTACATGATTTAAACACTGGAATTAAAATTGCAAATGTTCAATTCAGAAAACTTAAAAATAAGTAAGACCACAAGAATGAAACAATTTAATTGATGATCAACACATAGAGAAAAGAGTAAACACCCAATAAACATTAAGTATTTTCATTAGCAGTATAAGTTTATTATTAGTATTATATATCATTATAAGTTATTTAACTTTATAGAAAGGGATACATTAACTTAAATCCAACTATTATAATATTAAATCTCTTTCAGTTAAGATATAAATAAAATAAAGACTATCATCAATGGGAAGATCATTTAGCACAGTGATTCTCAACATAAGATATCCAGTAGGAAGCCATGGAATGAAGTAAAGACAAAGTTTAGTCAGGAGACACTGAGGCATGCAAGAAAAAGAAAGAAACCAATATGGGATTGTCACTTTTCTGGTTCTGCTAATGTTGGTGGCATTTGAGGAATCCTGATAGAACACAAAGAAGGGTGTGATTGTGTCCAACAGAAAAAAATATCCAAAAGACAATAAGAGAACCACATAACAATTGTAAAGACAATAGCCTTGCTCAGGTTTGAATGGACTTGTATAGAACCTGGGCAGTTGGCTCATATTTTCTCTTCTCCAAATCTCTCATTCTCTTTCACCCTTGTATTTCACCTTGCCTACATACTAAATAAATATTTCAACCATAAACTGTTCCCTCATAATTATTGTGTATTTAAATCCTAGCCCAGAAACATCTGGATTCTTGAAAGGACCCAGATCAGGGTCTTTTAAGAAAAGAAGAAATGAAAACTAGTATGGTTTCCCCTCCAAAAAAACAAACAAACAAACAAAAACAGCAAGAACAAACCCTTGTTGCCTCTCCCTCCCCATGCCTGCCACCCCACCATCTCCCAAAACTGGGAAAGGAGAAATTTGCATGTAAATAAAGAAAATACCTAATTAAAAATAAAAAAAATAAAAAAAATAAAAAATAAAATAAAATAAATTTACTCTTCATATCATCTGGACAGATGGCATAACTGTAGGTGCAGTGACAACCTCTCAATTAGACACTGGGAAAGTTGTACATATTTAAAAGTGATTTACTGAAAATTTCTTTTCTGCTTTTTGGGTATAGATATATGTTTGTTTTATAGATTGATCTGGCCATTTAAAGTTGTTTATGATTTTAATAAAATGTTATTTTAGTTGTTAAAAAAAAGAAAAGAAAACTAGTATGGTAAGAAATTTATTTAAGGAATCCATAAAACTTAGTTTTCATTTTCAGCTTGACAATCTAGAATCAACTGGCAAGAGCATGTCAGTGAGAAATTGTCTAGATCTGTTTGGCTAGTGCTCATATCTGTGTGGGATTGTCTTGACTGTCTTAATTGACATGAGATGATATAACCCACTGTGAGTACCATTCCCTGAGGTTGGGTTCTAGACTTTAGAAGAGTGAAGAATGTGAACTGAGTAATAAGCATTCATGCAGTTATTTTTCTCTGCTCTTGACTGGATATTACCAACTATTTTAAATACATGCTATTCGTGACATCCCTATGATGAACTATAACCTGGGCCTGTGAGTTAAAGCAACACATTTTTCCTTCAGTTGCATTTTATAGCAAAGAAATGAAACAAGTAGACTAGTACCAACATATCTAATTGCACAATACCTTTATTTTATACTGTGTAGTCTCAGATTGAACCATTTCCATAATAAATAAATTGGTCTGTATTCCAAGAACTTAATAACATATCTATATAGAAAAAAGATTTGTGTGTGTGTGTGTGTGTGTGTGTGTGTATGTGTCTGTGTATCTGTGTTTTGTTTTTCAAGAAAAAATTTTTCTGTGTAGCCCTGGCTATACTGGAACTAGATGTGTAGACCAGGCTGCCCTCAAATTGAAGGAGATCTGCCTGCCTCTGTCTTTTAAGTTCTGGGATAAAAGGCATACACCACCATGGCCTGACAAAATACATTAGTCTGTATTCACAGAACTTAGCAGCATATCAATATAGAAACGAGATGTTGTGGGGCAGTTGTAGCACATTCCTTTAATCCCAAAACTCAGAAAGTTTCCCCTCAAGTAAAAAAATGACAGGAGGTTTTACATCTTCAGAAATAGTTCTTTCAGCTTTCTATGGAACTTACTTCTCTTCAAACCTCCTTCAAGGAGAGTCCTTTTACTTTCCCTGTGTTTTCTGCCATAGAGGCAGTCACTCCCCCAGCTCACTGGATGATGAGTGTGGGTAAACAGATCCTAGCTCTACATTAACCGAATAGCTACACTATTACTTTCCCCAAGCCTTTGATCCTTCCCAGCGGGAATCTTCCTCCCTTGCCTAGGAACCTCTCCCTTCACCTGTCTCTACATCAACTTCCAGGGGAGTGGGATACAGTCGCCTCCTGGACTGAGGTAAAGTACATTATCCTATTAACCCTTTGTTCCTTTGCTGCCTAAGTGATTGCACTTGGCAGTTTCCCTGCGGTAGTGCAATTGTAGAGCTCCGCAGGAGAAAAGCACTTTGTGCCTGAGAGAAACTCAGCCTAGCCCCTGTGACACGCAAGCGGGCAAACTTTGTAGACTGTGAGTGGGCCAGCTAGGAGGCTAGTCATTCCTTTCTCTCTCTCTCTCTCTCTTCTTCCTCCATCCCTTGGAAAGGCAGGCTACACAGACTTCTTGGCCCCGCCTCCCTTTTGTGTGCTCCAAAACTTCTGGTCTTTGTCCCTCCTCCAGACCTTGGTTCTGCCTCTGAACTCTTAGCTCCGCCTACCTGTCAGCTAGCTTGCAGCACAGGCTGACAGCCTGCAGCTTCAGCTGACAGCCTGCAGCTTCAGCTGAAATCCCCTCATTCAAAGCTAAATTTTTTCAAGGTTGAGACTTTGTCTCTTGCTTTTCAGGGAAAAATAAATGGGGAATACTTTGTCTGCTTGCTGCACACAAAGCCTACCCAACTAAGCCAGCCAAAGCTGCTGCACCAGAGGTTTCCATTTGCTTGTACCACTTAAATTTCATTTTTCAACCAAAAATTTTCTTCCTTCTCCACTTAAACGTTTATTTTTCTCCCTAATATCAGTGATGTATGTTCAAAAGTTTTCTACTTGTTTAAGATTTGTTAAGTCACCTAATCTATTTCCACAGGTTACAGGTGGCATTGCCTATCCCAGAGACATATTTTTTTTCCACAGCCACATGAAGCAGACTTTAAAGATTCCTTCCAGGACTAAATTCCTCACGAACCCCTGCTTTCTAAGGTCCTAATGCACCCAAACATTGCAGACATTCTTCTGCTAGGGTCCTGCTCTTCTGTTGTAATTATTCTTTCCCACAGATCACAAGATACTCTGATATGTTCTTTCTGGAAACAGGCAAAAAATGGTTAACTGAGGAACTAGTCAGGTAGTGGGTGTGGAACAAAGGTGAGAGCACATACCTTTTATCCCAGTGCTTGAGGGACAGAGACAAGCAGATTTCTATTTTATACAAATGTCATAAGAGATAGAGAATTCAATAAATAAATAAATAAATAAAACAAAAGCTAATCTAAATTGCCCGGCTAGCTCAGTCGGTAGAGCATGAGACTCTTAATCTCAGGGTCGTGGGTTCGAGCCCCACATTGGGCGCCACCTAACCTGTCCCGCAGGTTTTGGTTATTTCGTGTGCTCAGGAGGAACCTTAGCCTATAAAGGGGAATGGGTGAGAAGAAGGGAAGCGAGGCCAAGAAAGAACTTTTGTCAAAGCATCCTTTAATGAAGGCCAGAATATATACGTACAGAAAAAAAAGAGGAATAGGGGAGGGGCTGAATAAGGCTTAGGATGAGGTAGATGAAAAGAAACATCTTGTCAGGATGCTGCTAACAAGCTTAGGGCATCTCGTGGCTCTGATCTCAGGAAACTGTCTCTGTGGTAATGAATTCAGGCATCTCCAGCAGGGCAAGAGTTATCACAGTAATCAATTACTCTGCTGTCTTATCAATATTAATCTGTTATGTTGCTACTATAAAGATCAATTAATAAAGTGTATATTTTATAGATATGTATATGTTTTGGATATACTATTATTGTGTGTTTATTAATATTTTACAATATTTCTCAATGCAAAAGACGTAAAATACTCAATCCTGTCTGTCACTTATTACCCAAGTAGAGTTAGAATCACTTCTAAGAAGGTG
>JADRCD010147149.1:0-11857 GCA_019843815.1 Montemys delectorum | reverse complement strand
AGAGAGAGAGAGAGAGAGAGAGAGAGAGAGAGAGAGAGAGAGAGAGAGAACAGATGCATCTGGAAGCATCCAGAACAGAGAGAGAGAAAGAAGTAGACGGCAGCACATGGGCAGACTGGACATAGCCAAAGCTGGAAAAGTGAGGGAGCAGGAGAGAACAGGGGTGATAGTGAGGTAGCAAGAGATGGAGACTGGAACATGGCGGGAGACACTAAGAGAATAAGTGAGAGTAAGAATGAGTGTCTGGGAGGGAGCTGGGGAGTAAGGAGAAGATGAACAGGGCTGGGATGACAGCATGGGCTTTGAATTATATAATAGGTACCTTCAAATAGGGACTGGGGAAGCCTGGAAGCTGGCAGAGGCTTCCATATGCAGCCACCAGTATATGTCAATGAAGCCATATGTCCCTTCTGCCAGAGGTAAGGGAAATGACTCCTTTTAGCAATTGAGAACCAGTTTCACAAGTCCCTGAAAAATGCTGGCTTTTATCCATCCACCAGAAATCCTCCCGTAGTCCAGCTTGAGCTCATTTCCGGATATTTGGACAGCCTGAGAGATGCAACAAATGCTGTTTCGTTGTCTCTGTTCTCGTGGCAGAGAAGAAAAAGTATGGACTTTGGTATCAAGCTGAGTTGCATGTGAACAGGTTGCCTCTTGCCATTCCTGAGATGGGAGCTCTTACTTAACAACATTAGGAACAGAACTTAGTCCTCACTGGTTCAGCATGGGGTCAGACCAGGGATGCGTCAGCTGGAAAAGGTGTACCTTACCCACTGGTCCTTCAAGGGAACCTGCTTTGCAGTGGGTCTCCTAGGGAAACAGCCCTTTCTTTTCTTTTCTTTTCTTTTCTTTTCTTTTCTTTTCTTTTCTTTTTTTTTTTCTTTTTAAGGAAAACACTTTGCAGTCTGAGTCCTTTATTTCTCTTTTTTTAAAATGTATTTATTTATTATATGAAAGTACACTGTAGCTGTCTTCAGACACACCAGAGGGCATCAGATCTCATTATGGATGGTTGTGAGCCACCATGTGGTTGCTGGGATTTGAACTCAGGACCTTCAGTAGAGCAGTCAGTGCTCTTAACTACTGAGCCATCTCTCCAGTCCCCTTTATTTCTTTTTTTGTACATTAGACCATGGATTCGTATGGAATGGGCTCCAGCAGCTCAGGCTCTTTTCCGTTGGTCCTCACAAAGTGCGCTTCTCTGGGTGGTGCAGGCTGGCGCTTCAGCTGAACCCAGGTGCCCTTCCCTTTGGCTTCCTTTTTCTTCTGATCGTTCTCCTTCACCCGCTTCAGGAAGCTGTCTCTGCTCTTTGAGTGCTTGATGTGCTCAATCCGCACATTGATCTTCTTGGCCAGAATCTTGCCCTTAACTGCTTGTTTACAATGATGCCCACGGCATGCTGGGTGACATTGTAGACTCTTCCGGTTTTGCCGTGGTAACACTTATAGGGTATTCCTTTTTTAATAGTGCCTATTCCCTTGATGTCTACAATATCACCCTTCTTCTAGATCCACATGTGTGTGGCCAAAGGAACAACTCCATGTTTCCTAAAAGGCCTTGAGAACATATACCAGGTGCCTCTCCTCTTTCCATTTGTGTTCATCATTTTGGCGAGTTACTGCAAGATGGCTGCTGCGGCCCGAGACAGCCTTTTCTTAACTTCAGCATGCAGGACAACCATGGTTCCAAACAGCCAATGACTTCAGCTCTTGGTTGCTCAGCCCATAGTTTTGGAAGCCAGGCTTTGTGCTGGGCTGAGGTGGCAGAAAACAGTTGAGAAGGTCACAATTCCTACCTTAGGACTGCTTGGAAGGACACTTGCAGATGGATAAAAACAAAGAAATAATAAAGGAAGAAAGGGCCTAGCTGCTCCCAGGTATGGTGAAGGAGGTTTATTAGAGATCAAAGGAAGAGCATCGTCAGAGGCAGGGACATCTGGGAAAATCCAGAGTGAACATGAGCCTGGCCATGTGACCAGAGAGGGTTAGGGCCAAGAGATTATCCAAGAGAGGAAAGGGTAGACAAAAGGGACAAGTAACCAAAATGGCTGGATTATATAGAAAAGGGCAGCTCAGATTTTGGGCTGGAAAAGTTTACAGGGGTTGGAGATGAGGGTGAAGCAGGACATGCTTACTAGAAGGACTCTATAACAGCTGTAATCAACTGTAACAGGTAGGGACTAAGGGATGCTGGAAGAACCTGGCAGCTAGGTCCACTTTGATATATTAAATAGGTACCTCAGCCATTTGTCCTGGATTTCAGATCTAACATCAGATAGCTCCCCTCCATCAGCAGGTGGAAAGCACCAACCAGAGGTACTTATAGCAAAGTAGGTGGGTAGATGGCCATTTTAATCTAGTGCTCCAAAATAGTTGCTAAGGGGGCAAAGGGATGGCTCTGTCTGCAGAATGCTTGCCTAGCATTTGTAAAACCCTGGGTCTACCCTTCACACTAGTAAAAATGGGTGTGGTAGTGCACAGTACACACGCCCAGCTGGGTGGAAACAGAATCAACTGTTTAAGGTTGTCCTCCACAGCGTTTCAAATTTGAGGTCAGCCTAGGATACATGCAGCTCTATCTTAACAAGGGAGTGTGGGAAAATAGACATTAAAATACGAAGCAGAGAGCACTGGAGAAGGGAGAGCAGATCAATATTCCTGAAGTAAGCTTTACAGAGGTGTGAGAGAGGTCTAGCACCTAAGGCTCACCTTCCTATTCTCAAGCAGGTAGCGCTATTACTTCTGACCATGCTGGGCCAAACTATTAATATTTCTATGTCCCGATAGATTTGAAACTTCTCCAAAGTGGACAACATGTCTTAAAATTATGGCTGTCACTTGCTTTACCCATGACTTGTGCTAAGTGGCCTTTGATTGGCTGGTGCCTCTAAAGTGTATTGGGGTCATGGCAGGTCGTGTGACAGATCCCATGACCAAAAGCAAATCTAGGGGAAAGGTTGACTTCCACTTAGGGGTTGCATCGTATCATTGAGAAAAGTCAAGACAGAAAATCAAACAGGAATTTGAAGTGGGACCTATTGCTGGCTAACACAGGCTCACACTCAGCTATCTTCCTCCTATAGCTGAGGACCACCTACCCAAAGAAAAGTATCACCCACCACAGGCTGGGCCCTCCTAGATTGACTAATAATCAAGACCATCCACCACAGACATGCCCACAGACCAATCTGATCTGAGCAATCCCTCAATTGAAATTCCCCTTTCAGCTGGGCAGTGGTGGTGCACGCCTTTAATCCCAGCACTTGGGAGGCAGAGACAGGCAGATTCCTGAGTTTGAGGCTAGCCTGGTCTCCAGTGTGAATTCCAGGACAGCCAGGGCTGCCCAGATAAACCTCGTCTCAACCCCCCCCCCCCAAAAAAAAAAAAAGAAAAGAAAAGAAATTCCCTTTCAGATGTCAAGTTGATAGTGCTAACTAGGACACCAGCATGGTGCATCACCCTTGTAATCTCAGCATTTGGGAGGCAGAGGCAGGAGGGATGCTACAAATTGGAGACCAACTTACATCCTGTCCCAAAAGAGTCATAATAAACAGTGTAACAGGCACCTGTCAAACAGATGGACCAATGGAGCCATTTTGAGGCCTGGCTCTCCTCCTGTTTCTAGGATACTGTTTCTATACCTAGGATACAGTGTAGAAAAAAGGTCCCTAGAGAGTCCTGTGAACTGTTTTACTTAAACCTGGGTCCCAGGCACTTCAGCAACTTTCCTCCCCTTCCCCTCTCAGGGACAGGATGAGGAATGAAGACTGAATCTTAAGAAGCCATGGATGAGGAGCAGGTAGAATCCCAGGGTAAGGATGGCTCATGCTGCTTACGGAGGGAAAGGAAGAGGCTGGGGCTGAAGAGGCAAAGAGCAGGAAACATAAAATAATCTTTGCTGCAGGGAAAAGCTCTCTCCTCTGCAATGACATTAGAGGCAATTGTAAGACACTGAAATTTGATAAGACCTAGAGAGGCTATCAGGTGAGGGCAGCCAAGACTGGCTGGACGGTGGGCAGCTATTCTTCCCCTCCCCACCCCCCTGCACTGGTAATTGCCTCTCCTATGAAGACTGAAAAAATAGTCCTCTCTGGATCAGCATCAGTACTGCCTATAATGGAGGCAACTCTGAGAGCCAGAGGAGACAGGCTGATCTGGATACCCACACGAGATAAACCTTCCCCAACCACTACCCCATGTCTTGCCTATGAACCCTCAGAGTACGGACTGCTCTTGGGGCAGGAGGAAAACAGGAGTGGTTAAGCTAGAACTAATATACTTTCCCTCTATAGGCTGCAGGACACCAGAGGCCCTGGGAGGAACAAAGTGACATTGTGACTTGGTGACGGGCAGGACATTTTCTCCTGGTCTCTCCCTCTCTTGTCTTATTTTTTACTTTCTGAGGATATAGTTGTGAGCAACTTACCACATAAAACAGAGGGAGATACAGAAAGTGTTAGTTAAGAAGCACAGGGCCTTGTGGACATGTAGCAGGGACAAGCCACCCACGTGGCCCTCGACTACAGCAAATGTTCAAGAGAGGTCTCTAATCAGGTCTGAGGTGCACCTATGTGGGGATAACGAGGGGGACCTTAGGTGAAAAGGCACAAGACACCTTCGAGGTATTGTAACAGACTCTGAGAGACAGATTTTTGAAAGACATTGCTGAAGTGACCTCAAAACAGCTCGAGGGAAGGTACCACTAACTGTCTAGGAATCACAGGCTCTACTCAAAGGAAATGGAACTGTGGGTGCCAGATCTGCAGAATAACTAAAATATCACACAGCAGGAAAAAGCATATTAAAGACCTAGCAAAGCTAATGATGTGGGTTTTATTTTTTATGACTTTATGGTGAGCTAAGTAACAAAGTAGAACCTAGACTGTATGCACACTGGGTCTAAAATGCTTTTAACAAAAATGTATACGGAGGTCTGTCATGGTGACACATGCCTGTAATCCAAGCACTTGGAATGTAGACTCAGAAAGATCAGGAGTTCAAGTTCATCCTTGACTATAGAGCCAGACAGGGCTATGAGAGACTCTCCCTATAAAAACAATAACAAAGCCCTATGGGAAGACAACAAATTAACTTTAAAATGTAATTGTATGTGGCAGGAAGCAGAGAACAGGGAATGTTGGTGCTCTGAAATCTCTCTCCTTCCCCCAATAGTGTTGCCACATTCCAGATGGGTCTTCCACCTCTGAAAACACAGAGCAGACATACCTAGACTCATGCCTCACTCGTGGAAGGGTTTTGCTGTGAAAGAGTATCTTGGCCATTAGGCCAAGGAATGCCACAAAAACCACACCGTGCAACAGGCCTCTTGTAAGAGACTTATTGGGGCAAAGGAGACACAAAATGGCCACCTCTAAGATGGGATGAAAACAGCAGAAGACCAGTGATGAAGGTGGACGGAGTATGGAGTACCGGGTACGGAGCATGTGCATAGGGCAAAATATGGAGGAAAGCGGTATCGCATTAGCTTTTAGCAATCAATGATGGAGCCTCATCACCGAAGGCAGGGTTGGGAGGCACCTCATTCTGGAATGTTGTCAGTTCTTAGTTGACTAACAACTGGTCTCCTAGATGTTTCTAAATCTGGTCAACTTGCCAATGAGGG
This sequence comes from Montemys delectorum, assembly GCA_019843815.1. Classification (NCBI taxonomy): domain Eukaryota; kingdom Metazoa; phylum Chordata; class Mammalia; order Rodentia; family Muridae; genus Montemys; species Montemys delectorum. The sequence continues at coordinate 6,234 of JADRCD010147149.1, read as the reverse complement.
TAAAACATTACAACACAGCAAGAGAAGGTAGTACATTCAGTGTGTAGGGTAGAGACAACAACGGTCTTAGTTCAGCTCTCTACAACAAGGTATTGTAGGCAAGATAGCTTAAGCAAGCACCAGAACTTTATTTTTTATGGTTTTGGAGACTGGAAAGTCTGAGATCAAAATCAAGGCCAAGATCCCATTTGTGGTTGGATCCTATTCCTGGTTATTGTTAGATTATTTTTTAAAAAGGCAGTAGAATATCCAAATTTAACCTGTGAGTCCCACATGCCTAAGGACCAGGTAACTTCCTGGACTGCTGGGAGTTGTAATTCTTGGGAAGTAACAGAGCTTGGGGAAGTATGGTGACCTATAAGTTTGTCTTCATAAACCCCTGCAACAAGTGTCTCAGGCCTACTCAGCTGGAAAATTCCAGGGAGGAGTGGCTCTGACCAAAGTCCATCTCTTGGTCAATATTTAATATTTTAAAAAGCTTGCTTTAAATTTAGCCCAAAGTGGTAGAATTGTTGTTGTTGTTGTTGTTGTTGTTTTTCCCCATCGAATCTCAGGATTAACAGTAAGTGTAGAGAGATTAAACAGAAAGAAAGAGGTTTGGTCTGGCCAGGCAATGGTGGCTCAAGCCTTTAATCCCAGCACTTGGGAGGTAGAGGTAGACGTATTTCTGAGTTCAAGGCCAGCGTGGTCTACAGAGTGAGTTCCAGGATAGCCAGGGCTATACAGAGAAACCCTGTCTCGAAAACAACAACAACAACAACAAAAGAGGTTTGGTCTGACCTTAGAGCAACCATGTTTATTTACAGCAAAGAGCCATCTTTGTCACCAGTGTGTATGGATAACCAAAATGCTTACAGTGCAAGAGGAGGAGGGGTAGTCCTTATGGGGCAGAAATGACTCCCGTAGTCTGAAAAGGGAAGCTGGGAAATGTAGTCCTTTGGATGGAAATTATCAGTTATGACCTAACATCACTAGGGCAGGGGTAAATGGATCAAGTTCTCTTGTCTCTTCATACAAGGCCACTGCTACCATCCTGCAGCTGCTGCCTTCATGGCCTAATTACCTCCAGCCACCAGTGCACTGGACATTAAGATCTAAGCAAATAGATTTGGGAGGCCATACAAATATTGTTTCACAGCACATGGGTCATAAAATGTCAGCACATTTAGACTGGGGTCTGTTGACTGACTATAATTAGTGAGCAGAAGACTGAGAGTTACTTTCACTTGATAGACATCTCTGTCTTTGTGTATGCACATGTGCATGGATGCCTGTGTGTTTGTGAGGAGGGTACATGTTGTAAGAAGGAAACCAAACTGAAGCCATTTTGAATGGAGGTCAAATAAAATTTAAGTTGCCAGGACTCCTCATCTGATATCCTCATCTGGGTAGCTGATATCCTGGCTTAGCAGAAAGAGGCATGTATATGGGTAATTGACATCCTGGTTGGCAAGTTGAGGCATGAAAGCTAGGCAAGCCACCCTGCCATAGTTGACTAGCCCAACCAACAGGAACAGGATAAGTGTACCACAAAGACCTGTTCCTAAGGAAGTCCCCTATCTCTAAATCCTGATTGGTGAACTAACTTGTCACAAATGTTTGTGGATTTTCAGGCTTAAAAATTCTGTAGAATTCTGGCTCCGGGTCGCAGTTAAGCTCCTGAGGCTGTCTGTGGCTCTGATCAATCAGTACCCCAGCCCTGAGCATACACACACACACACACACACACACACACACACACAAAATTTGTCATCTGCTTAAATACTCACTGAGATCAATGTTCAAAGACTCAGCTGCCAAGTCCCTGCTGCCAAGTCCTTCACTGGTCAGTTTTTGCTGCTGAATTCAAATCAAACTCTTGCGTTGCTGGACTCTGGAGCCTGCTTCGATTGCTTTGGAGTTTTGGACCCCAACAATGTATGTACATACGTGTATATAGTGGACAGCTTCAGGTGTCATTCTTTAGGAGCCACCCACCTTGCTCTTTGAGGCAGAATCCCACACAGGTCTGGAGAAATCTGATTAGGCTAGGCTTGGTAGCCAGAGAGCCCTTGGGATCTTCCTGACTGCCTAGTCTATTTTAATAATCAGTAAAATGATTGTGATATGCTTAGAATGTTTTTAAACTGTAAAAGAATGTAGATTTGGAGAAAATGTATATATATGTGTATATATACATGTATATATATGTATATATGTGTGTGTGTGTGTATATATAGATACATATATGTTAATATATATATACATATATCTCCTCTTTCCTTTAGGACAATGCCATTCATGAACATGGTGTCTCAGCAAGGACAGATCTTTCCTTCCATTCTGCAATCCAGGTACCCTGTGTTATGCTAAGCACCAAGTCATCTGGCTAGGAATGATTATAAAGGTGGGGATGAGGACAAGACACAGGAAGACCAAGAGGACCCCCACATTCAGTGGACCTGACATACAGGATAAGGGAGAGACTTTAGTTGTAAAGAAAAGTATGAGAATGGTGGGCAATTGTCCTTGCTAGGACTCCAAAGAGTTCAGGGGTGTGAGTGACAGGGTTGGAGCTGGTCCTTGGGAGGAGCAGGCAGGACTCCTGGAGAAACACTGGAATACCCAGGATGGATACTTCCTCTTCTGACCCCTCAGTGCAGCGCTGTTCAGAGAGGCAGAAGTTAAGGGTGTTCTGCATCCTAGGTGAGCCTGACATGTTGGAAGCAGAGGGGTTCCGGGAGGGAGGTATCCTAGCAACCCCTGTGATTGCCTAGCAGGCTTCCCTTAGGGCGGCAGGCAGGGGGCTGGCTGATTCATCCACTTCCTGGTGCTGGAAAAAAAGAATGTGTGTGAGGGTGGTGGTTCCCAATCTTGGCTGACCAATGGAAGCATTTTTAAAATACTGAGTCCTAACTGGGACTATAGTGCAGGGGTCAAAGGGCCTTCTTAGCCTGCATGAATCATTAGGTTACATAGCTAGCCCTGAATAAAACTGAGGTATGGTGGCAGATAGATGCCTATGATCCCAGCGCTCAGGAGGTGGAGGCTGGAGGATCGTGTTCAGCTACACAATGAATTCAAGGACAGCCTGCTATACATGTGACTCCAGCTCAAAACGAAAAAAATGGAGGGAAGATAGGCAACCTGAGTTCCAGCCCCACCCCCAGCCCAGGGCTCACTGAAGAACTTCCATGGCTTCTTGTGTGCCGTTAGGAGCTTCGGCATATCCACTGAGAAGCCAGGCTCTGTCCCAACATTGTTGGGTAGGCCTGAACCATAGAGAGTTAATATTTGTGGTAGATAGCCAATAACTACAGTAACTGGACATGAAGCTTGGTCTCCCTCCTAAAAGTAAGGCTATCTACAATTGTTCCTTTTGCACCCATCCAACATTTTCAAGTGACCAACGAGAAGGCAGAGGCCGGGTCTAGCATAAGAGAACAGGGAAGTGGAAGGGCAGAAGTTTGGGCAACAGGACTTTTGTCGGGTTTTTTTGGTCCTCCAGGAAGGAGTTTCCCCCCAGCCCCATTTTCCAGTCAGTTTGTGAGTGGGGAGCTTAGGAGACCACCAAAGTTCTTCTAGGGACCAAATGGTGGGTAGGAAAAGTAACAGTGAACAATTCAGCACCGTGTGGATAGTCCTCTGCTCAGCCTGAGAGGAGGGGAGAGAGGAGGAGAGGGAACACCTTCCACTTCACTAATCAGGATTGTCTGTGGGGGCTGGGCCCTGAATGCATCTGATAAGGCTGTTCTGTTAGCAGGCACACCTGCCTGGCCATCTGGCACTTCCATTCTGCAGACAAGCCACCCTGGGCCTCCTTTGCCCACCTCTTCAAAGGTCAGGGCTGCAGGGGTCCCAAAACACTTGTGGGGAAAAAGAGGGGGCCTTTCTAAACCCCAGTGCAGCCTTCTAGGTCCCCAGGTAACACTTTGGAATTGTTTCTTGGCTTTGTCAGAAGGTGCTGTGTCCGAGCTGTGAAGTGGTGGGGCGGAGTCTGTGCAAGCTACCTCCCCCACCCCACCCCCACCCCCTAATAGTTTGAGCATGGATTGATTCTGACCTCGCTGAGATAACAGAGTGTGAGTCGGGAACAGGGATAGTTTAAACAAGACTCCCCTCTCTTCTAGCCCTATCAGACTGAATCAGAGCAGCAGCCCGGGGACCATTAATCATCTCAAAAGCTGGGCTTCTGAAGCTTATCTATGGTACAATCTCCACATCCCCTCCTCGTCTGCTCTCTGGAAACCATAGCATTTAGGAAGAGAGCTTGCTACCTGTGTTAGCAAATCATGTTAGGTTCTGTCCAGCTGCACGTGAGCCATTAATGCATACATTTAACTGTTTCAATAAAGATCTGATATGTGTTACAGAAAACAAGGGGGTCTGCTGTGTATGTGCCATATCCAGACCAGATAATGATTCTTCAGGTCTGTGAGAGCTTAGAAAGGAACCAAAGTCGTCAGTGAGTGACTGTGAACATGACAAGTTACAAATTACATCATATGCTTGTATGTAATTTTTTTTTCCAGTACTGGGGATTGAACCTAAAGGCCCCAGACATGCTCGACCAAAACTCTATCACTGAGTTACACCCTCAGTCATTTAAACTATAGGCTTCAGAACCTTCTCCCCATTTTGAGATAGAGTCATATGTGGCCCAGGCTGGCCTCCGATTTGCTAGGTAGCCCGGCGCTGGGATGAAGAATGTGTGCCACCAGTTTTATGCGGTGTTGCCTGACAGAATCCAAGGCTTCCAGCATGCAAGACAAGCATCCTGTCACTTGAGCTACATCCCCAGTCCCAGACCATGGAGAGTTCACTTGACCCCTCTGCTATATAAGGATACTGTGAAGAGGAAGTCACCTAAGAACCAGGAAGCAGCTCTCACCAGACACTAGAGCAGCCAGCACTTTGATCATGATTTCCCTGCCTCCAGAACTACGAGAAACAAATTTCTATGGTTGATCCACTACCTAGTTTTAGAGTATTTTACTATAGCTGCCCAAACAGACTAAGAGAGCAGGGTCAGATCCTTTGCTCCCACACTGAATATTTATGCCTATTCAGGAACGGAGGCTGTCTAAAGTGAGGTAGGTATCCCAGAGCCGGCTCATACTTGATGAATGCATCAAGAACATCGGTGCCCATCGGTGCCCACTCTTCTCAGGCTCATAGGTCTGTGCTACATGTACTCCATAACCCCCTACCCCCAAGACAGACACTTCCATAAGAAGCCACCCTCATTTCCAAACACCCCCTGGGCTGGGGATGCCGCTCACTTGGTTAAGCATTTGCCTAGTATGCATGAGGGCCCTAGGTTCAATCCTCAGCACCATATAGTGTTGACAAGTGACTGAAATCCCAGTGCTCAGGAGGCCGGAGGTTCAGAAGTTCAAGGTCTTCCTCAACTGCATATGGAACTCAAGGCCATGCTGGCCTCTAATAAAAATAAGAACATGCTCCCTCCTTCTGAACCTGCATTTCCAAAATTGCCCGGTTGCCCTTTTAGGCTCTAAGTAATTTAAATCAATCACCACTCCCAACCTCACCAGGAGCCTTGTCTGGTTATAGATCCTATATTCTTTTCACAGTAGGTCAGCCACGAGCCTCAAAAGCCCCCTTGCTGGGCCCTGTACCATGTTCTATCATGGAGGCAGTATGAAGAGAATTTATCTGTGGGTGATTTTCATACACAGTCTCGAAGAAGTCATGGCTATTGTCATGCCAGCTCCCAAGTGCACCTTGCGGGACAGGCTGTGCTCTTCACACTTTTCAGCCATCCTGCATCCCTCCCTCTCTCAGCATTGATTCTGGTTCACACTAATTAGGCCCTCCTTGGACTGTAACAGGAAGGAGAGCTTTGCCATGTTCTTTAAGGAAACCATGTGAGAGTTCTACCTGCTGGTGGTTGCCAGGCAACCAGGATGATCCTACAGTTAAGACAAACTCTTGAGTGAGTGTGTCAGGGCCAATGAGCCTAGTTAATAACTATTGAATATGAGTCTCTAAGGCGCTAAGTGGTTCGAGAAAGTTCTGGATGGTACTGGCTCCCACTAAACCACTGTCTTTTGTTTTTGTTTTTAGATAGATTCTCATCGATTCTCGGCCTTTTGGCTAAGATCAAGTGTAGATAGATTCTCATGTAAGTCTAGCTGGACTTGATGTACATATGTGGGATTACAAGTGTGTGCAACACCCACAGAGGTTCCACTATCTTTTCATATTAATTGCTCCTTCGTGTGTGTGTGTGTG
>JADRCD010147148.1:0-12738 GCA_019843815.1 Montemys delectorum | reverse complement strand
CTATAAGGCTTCTATGAGATTAGCTGTCCCTCTTACTGTCAAGGCTGAGGGCTGCCCCCTCTGAACTTTAAAGGCGCCAGTGACTTACTGGCCTTACCATCTATGGAAGAACAATATCTTTTCCAATGGAAACCTTTCTTACAACAAATTTTCAAAGAGGGATTAGGATCTGTTATAGGGAGGGAGTTTTGTAGGCATTCACTCTTCCAATCCTCTACACATTTGAAGCAGATTCCTTCTGTTTATACTGCTACCACAAATGCCTGAGCCATGAATGTAATCTGGTATGATGTGGTTCCTATATCTTGGGTTGCCACAATCCACCTATCATGGTGCTCCTCCTGGAGACCCTGGCAAGTTAGTCTGGATTATAAAGTCATGCTTTCCCATACAATAGTTTTAAGAAGGAAATCTCTGGCTGTGTGGTTGGGGGATTTTCTTTCTAGGCTCGTTCGAGTTCTAAGAATAAAATTAGATAGGAATTTTCTGGGCTTTTGACAAAGAAGGAGCAGGGAGGAGGCCAGGTCTTATGAGCCTGAGGTGCCCCAATCTTCAGTTGCACAGATCTGTTTGTTCATAATACTCTGCTGGCTGTGTGGCCTGCTATGCTCCAGTGGAAAAGTCTTCCTGGCCAAAGAGTTCATCAAAACCCCATGGGGTGGCTCCTCTGTCCCAATTTTGCCTGACTTGTTGAAGGCATTCATCTCAGAATAGGGCCTCCCTTTCAGGAACATTGGGCAGGGCAGAGAGGAACGATAAATATCTCTCCACTCTTGAGGGGTTGTCTAGGTTGGCAATATGGCTCTCTAGGAGAGATTTTGTCCAGGGTGAGTGGATGCCATCCTCCTTCACTACCTGCCTGAGATTTTTTTTTAAGTCTGAGGCTTGGAATAGGTGCCAGTGAAGTGGTTTCCTTCAATTGGGATTAATATTAATGGGGAATGCTCGAGTATTTTTGGGATTCTAGTTCTGTATTCAGTATTGGAGTCCAGAGTAGCATGGGAAGAAGGGTTTGTTTTTGCAAGGGAGTCATGAAAATTACAAAGTTGTTGTGTGGTAGATGGTTGGGAGTAGGAGGTTATGGCATTTGGTATGGTTTTTAGTTGTTGTTGTTTTGGTTTTTTTGTTTTGTCTAAGTGTTTTGAAGGTTTTTGCCTTTTGTGCCTAGGAGAGTGAGGAGGAGAGATATCTCTCTGTGTTTGGGTGGAGGAAGGTGGAGTAGAGGGAGAGGCAGGTGGAAGCTCCTTTGTTTTTCTAATGGAGCCCCGTCCTTGGTTGAGGCAAGGAGGAGGAGGAGGAGCAGACGGTTTCTTTAGCATTTCCTCTGAGGGACAGGGAGGGGGGGTAGATGGATTTTATTTCCCTTATTAGCTGGGTAAGGGCTGTGAGATCTGAAATAGGATGGTCTTTAGGACCTTGACCTATTGGGTCGTCTGCCTGAGGACACTCAGGCTGTGTTGTTACCACCCTGTCCTATGTATTGCCAAATTGTAGCGAAGATTGGCAGAAATTCACAGGAGGGGGGTTTTCCTTCTTGGATATCTCTGCTTCTGATGAGAGAAGCTACTCTGGCCCATGAGTCGGGGCTATAGATACTGTCGTTGGCCATGCCAGGTGCTTTCTGAAGGACTTCCTCCCAAAACAAAGAGGCTTGGTTTTTGGCTCTTTTCAGTCTGTGTGATTTTACTAAAGCACATATCTCCCTGGCCTGGGGGGATTTTTTTATGCGATGACATATTGCCCATGACAGAAAAGAGGAGAAATGTTTGTCCAATGGGGACATTCCCTTGGCCTGTTGGCTTTGGGAGATTTCACAGCAGTCCAAAAACGCTAAGCCTTCCCTCAGATTAAGAACTGTCAGCCGCCCTGTGGCTTTTAAGTGGCTGCTGCCTTACCAGGTGTTTGTTTTGTTTTATGGAGAAGTTAGATAAGAGTCTTTGCCAATGCTTGTTGCAGGCTGTTAGGATTTAGACAGAGGCCAGCGGGACCTTCAGCCAACACCAGAGAGTAGCTCTGTCAAGATGGATTCAGTTGCCACTTCATTTTGTCCAAATCCATGCAATGGTCCTGACTGAAAGCACAGTGGGAAAGGACAGGTTGCTTAAAGTTTGGTAAGGTAGAGCAAGGTGAGACCCGGAGACTCGGTGAGCACACACCTAAGGCTTAAGCAACTCCCAGCTCTCTGGAGAGAGAGAGAAGTGAGAGGAAGGCCTGGATCCTTTGAACTAGGTCAGGGGTTACTCATGGACCTTGAGTAATCTGGAGCTCCGATGTGGGTCTGAGTGAGTCACCAGGTATGCTTCAACTGGGTATGCTCCATGTTGTAGGCACCAGTTGTTGGTCTGTATACTAGAGGCCATCTGCGGAGATCTCTGGCCTGGCCTGTGAGAGGGTTTAAGCAAAAGGGAAAGGGCATGAGGAGGTAGGGGGAAGTACCTCCGCTGCTGCTGCCGCAGCCGCCGCAGCCTGTAGCCGTCCAGCAGCTACAAGTACGAATGGGTTTTCTGGAATGGGGTCAAAGACCTGGAAAGCCGTTTTATGGTACCGGAACCTCGTGGAAGATTCTTAAAAATTAGCCAAACACAGATGTGTTTCAATCAGCTATATTTCATTCAATTATCTTTGTTATAAGCCAACAGGTAGAATAGGTAAGGCAAAACTCCTCCCCCAAGTTCGTCAGCAACCTGGCCCAATCAGCAACTTTTCCTTCAGTCTCTGGAGGTGGGACTTCCGGCGTAACTGGCACTTGGACAGAGGCGTGGCAATTAGCAGGAGGTGGGCAGAGAGGTGTGGTTAACTGAGGCAGGCAAGGATCTGAAGAATCAGCCCTTAGGCAGGATGGTCTCAGCAGCCGTTGCCAACGCTGCTGCTGCTGCTGCTGCCCTGCTCTGGTGCCACTGCCCCAGCAGCTACTGTTGCTCTGAGACACTGCACTGGTGCTGAGCAGAGCCGAACTGAGCTGAGTTAGTGGAGAGTTGGCTATCAATCGAGTGAGTAGAGTGCAGGGGAGCTTTGGGGAGCTAAAACTTTGGGAGAGCTTTCTCTTTCCAGGCAGTGTGATATCTCTTGTGACAGATGCTCTCAGAGGACTGAGTAGTTCTTACACCTTTATTCCTTCTGGAATGGATCTTATATACAGTTTGGGGGTAGGATGGGTCTGACAGCAGGTGCTTCCTATTGACTTGGCCTGAGATGCCTCATCCACATGAGGAAGGACTTGTGGGCTTTACCCCCTACATGACTGATGCCACAGTTCTCTCTATGACGGCTGTGGCTGCATCACTGGGGCCTGAAATTGGGAACAAGGGAAGCTTCTACTGTCCCTTCTGGATCTCCGGGGCTTCAAGCCTTAGCTCAAGTTTACCAGGCTTCCTCTCACGGTTCACCTCCCCACGGGCACGGTGGAGTAGATGCCCTTGACTCACTTACTGACTTCTCATAGGTCCTGTATGGGCCTATAATCACTGGCAGGAGCAGGGTGTTGCATGGGGATTGGCAGGGTATAAAAATCCCCAAATCTTTGAGCCTTTTGATAAGGGCAGTGATCCCCCTTCTAAGCTTTCTATGCATCGGATATTGTCTAACCCATGTTCCGATGGCCACTGGCTTTAGTTCTATCTAAATACGGGCTCAATGAGCTGCTAGTCCCATTCCCCCAGTCTTTGCTGAGGCTGAGGGGAATTGTAACAGCCCTGTGGAGATTTCTTCTTCAATGGGCTCAATTCTTTGGTGCACTTTATTGTTATATTCATTTTCTAAAGACGGAAATCCCCTCAGGGTCAAAAGTAATTTGAACCCCAATTTTGGTTAGCAAGTTTCTTCCAAATAAGGGGTATGGACATTTAGGCATGACTAAGGAATAGGATACTCGGCCTACTCCGAAGTCCATCATTCTTTGGGTAATCCATGTTTATTGGTTAATGCCTGTAGCCCCTTGTATCATGACCTTTTGTTTGACAATTTTCTATGGGCCTCTGTGAGGAGTGAATGTTGAGCTCCTGTACCTGCTAGAAACTTCGTAGGTTTCCCCTCCACTCTGATGGTTACCTTGTTTGGGGAGGAGGCCCAAACTCTGTCTTCCCTAGTCATTTAGTTCTTCTATTTCCAGCACTTTCACTTGATCCCCTTCTGTCTTTTTGGGGGGAATTCTTAGGGCATTTGATCCAATGCCCTATCTCTTTACAATATTCATATTGGTTTGTTTTTTGTTTTTGTTTTTTTGATTTTTGATTTTTTTGGAGCCCAAGCTTCTCTCTAGTTGGTGGCGTCTTACCTTTGTTGCCCACTAGATGTCATAGTTGCTGCTGTTTCTCCACCTTTGTCTCAGCCCTAGAGGCCAGCAAGATTTTCACCAAATCCCACATTTGATTGGCATCGTAAATGGGCCTGTTTGTCCCCAGGAGACTGTTGATTATTGTATACTTTCTCCTCGACCTGCAGCATTTCTCGTAAGGATTGATCCTGCATCCTATCTACTCTTTGTAACTTACTCTTTATGTCTGGTGCTGCGTGATTGACGAAGGCCCTCATGGCTGCTGACTTGGTCTCTGGTGGCTCCATGCCTAGCGGAGTGTAAGTCCAGAACACTGCCATAATTCTTTCTAGAAAGGCTACAGGGAACTCTGTCTCCTTGACTAACATCTCCTATCTTAGCCAAATTAGTGGGGTGGCAAGCAGCTGCCCAAAGGCCTCCTATTAGAGTATGGCTGTGGACCTGAAGCCTCACCTTACCTTCAGCCATGTTGTAGTCCTGGTTGGGTTTAACTAAAGGAAAAGAGCTGTCAATAGTCAACGGCTTAGTAGTAAGGGACCCATTCTCGCCAGGAACTAATTTCCAAGCCTCATTAATAATATTCTCTCTCTCATAAAAAAAAAAGTCAAGATACAAAACAAAACAAAACAAAATAATAATATTCTCTCTCCCCCACTCCACCCCCGTGGTGAAGAGAATCTGTAGCAGTTGTTGACAATCATTCCAAGTAGGTTGGTACATAAAGATTACTGAATCTAGCCGGGCAGTGGTAGTGCACACCTTTAATCCCAGCACTTGGAAGGCAGAGGCAGATGAGTTCAAGGTTAGCCTGGTCTACAGAGTGAGTTCCAGGACAGCCAGGGCTACACAGAGAAACCCTGTCTCGAAAAACAAAAAACAAAAAACAACAAAAAAAAAAATTACTGAATCTAAAAGATCTATAAGGGCCCCTGGCCACTCCAAAAATTTGGGGTTCTCTACCTTCCAATTGTATAAAGCACTGTTAGAAAAAGGCAAGTATTACAAGGATTGTTTTCCCTGATCATCTGGGGGGTCCTGAGAAGAGCCATTGTGGCATCAGGTATCTCATGCTGGGCCTATTCCCTAGAAACCTGATCCCTAATTAAGAGCATGGTTGTCCTTCCTGTCCCCCCTGGTGTTACCACCACTTCACCCTTTTCCGGTGCTGGCTGTGGGGTGTCTGCAGCCAACATCTGGTTCTAGCAGGCGAGAGGAGAGGAGAAAAGGAAATCTGTATTCCCACTATCCTGCAAAACTGGGTAGACAGGGGCAGTCAGTTTAGGTTTCTCTGTCTTGTCTTCTTGCAAGGACATGTCTTGGAAGCAGCTTAAGCTAGTCTGGTGGATTGTCCATGAGGTCTTGCTAGGTGATGATACAGAGTATTTGGTCCAGGTGGCTAGGTCAATATTCTTGACTCTCCATATCTTGAGGAAATGGCCCCTCAGGTGGCCATCCAACATGGAAAGCCAGCTATTCTGACCTGCAATGAGTGGTTAGTCTGTTCTTCCTAACTTCTAGCCCCAAGTCTCTAGCCTTAATCCTAAAGTCCGTAAATCCATCCAAAAAAGTGTCAAGGGACTTAGCTTGGTCTGTCCCATTATTGTAAAATAATAAAAATAAAAATAAGAATGAAATACTATAAAACAAATGGGGGGAACACAGATACACTAATGCCAATCAGCATACAATATCAAAAGCAAAAATGAGATGATGGATAATTGCTGTATGGCAGGCACAACCCACTACATCTCTTCAAAGAAACAAGGAGGATCCACTACCCTACTGGTCGCTCAGGGGGGGTCTCCTGGCCACTTGCCATGGGGGTCTAGCTTAGGTCCCATATGGCAGTACTAAATTACTGGTTTACTGGCATACAGATTTACCAAAACAAAAACAGCTGGACATTCAGACAAACATCATCCAAAACACACTTACCAATCAGTCTTCAACTCCATGGGTCCTGGTGGGAGTGGAGCGTCGTGAGGATCCCAGACGAGCCCCCAGATGTTATGCCCAGATTGCAAGGTCCCTACAGACCATCAGTGAACACCAGGAGTCCAACTCTTATGCAAAAGCAAGGAGTCTTTATTCAAGCTTAAGGTATCCTCCTACCTCTCCAGCACAGTGGAAGGTGCGGAAGGTGCTAAGCTGGTACAAGCATTGCCTATTTCCAACTTGGCAGTTACATGATTGGATGACATTTGCTTGGCACACTTCTATTGGCTAGTGATGATTTCAGCTTGATATGAACAATGGTTGCTAGCTTAATCAATTTACTTTAGACATTAGGAACTTTCCATTTAAAAACTGATTGGTTGTTGCTAGGGGTAGAGAGGCTTTTTGCTCTGGGCATTTGTGATTGTTACCAGGGTGACATGGCTCCCAGAGAATAAGTTGGGGTTTTTTCAATTGCTGAGTTCATTCAGAGGGCAAGTTAATCATAAAATGGAATCTGAAAGCAAAATGGAGTTTGTAATGTTAAGCTGGGCCCTTAAGTTTTAATTGAGCATTCCACAATTTAGCCAACTAACACATATAGCTGAAACTTTTTAAATGAAAATAGTTCCTAATAAAATATATTTTAATTACTGTTTCCCCAACTCTTCTCAGATCTTCCCCACCTCCTCCCCAACCCAGATTCATACCCTTTCTTTCTCTTTCATTAGAAAATAAACAGACATCTAAAAAATACAAATAAAGTAAGTTAAAAAACAAACCAGAATAAGACAAAACAAAAAAAATGGAAAAAAGGCACAACACACAAACACATATAAATACACACACACATTCACCACAATCACACATGTAGAAATCCCATAAAAACATAAAATCAGAAACCATAATACACATAAGCAAAAGATTTATAAAGTGCAAAAATGCCAGACAAAGCATTGTAAGGACAAAAAATCCAAAAAAATACCATTTAGTTTGTTTTGTATTGATCATTTGTTGCTGGTCATGGGGTCTGCCTTTAAGTGTGTTTTATATACCCAGTTAGACACAACTGGGAAAAGTAATTTTTCCTTTGCAAACCGTTATCAATTGGAGATAGCATGTAGTTAAGTAAGGAGTCTTATGTCGATTTCCTGTCTTAGTGCTGGGACATCGTCTGGCATAGGCCCTGTGCATGTTGCCACAGTCTCTGTGAGTTCATGTAGGCATCAGTCTTGCTGTGTCTACGTCTTGTTTCCTTTGATGTCTTTAATCTCCACTGGCTCTTACAATCTTTCTGCCCCTTCTTCTACAGACTTCCCTGAGCTCTGGAGGGAAGGATTTTATGGAGACATCCCATTTAGGACTGAGGGTTCCAAACTGTGTGTTCCCATACACTGAAGAAGGAAGCTCCTCTGATGATGGTTGAACATGACACTGATCTATGAGTAAAGCAGAGTATCATTAGGAGTCATTTTATTGCTCTATTCCCTTAGCACAATGGTTCTTACCCTGTGGTTTGCAACTCCTTTGGGGAGGGGGAAGGTGAAATGACCCTTTCCCAGGAGTCACACGTCAGATATTGCATTAATTCATAATACTACTAAAGTTACAGATAAGAGGTAACAGCAAAAATAACTTTATGGATGAGGATCACCACCACACGGAGAACTGTATTAAAGGGTCGAAGCATTAGAAGGTTTGAAAACTACTACTTTAGCAGAACAGTAGTATTTTCCTCTGTGTGCATGGCCTATGGAGTCTCGGGTTCCTTGCTGCTCAAGGAGCATCAAGCATGGGCTCCATCTCATGGAGTGGAACATAAATCCAGTCCGATAGTGGTTTGAGAAGTCTGTGCTTCCTTATACTCAAGCAATATCCATTTCGTTCTGAGGTTTCTGACCGGGTTGAAGGCTAATTTTGGTTCCATAAGCAAAATTAACTTGTTTAACATTAAAGACACGATATAGAATAAATATCATGTTTTCAGATGGTGTTACAGGCTAACGTCTAAATGTAACTCAGGGAATTGTAACTCTCAGTATGGTACAGAAAGCATAGGGGAGTATATGATGAGTGCTACCTTCAAAGAGCCAGTTTTGCTTCTCTTTTCCCCTAAGTCAGTTATATGTAATTCAAAACCCTATAACATTTAACTATTGTAATATGAATGGTATGTGAGTTAGTGCTGTCTTGTAAGACATTTATTTTATTATAATTTGTACATTTTATTCATCACTGTACAAGCTGATTGTTAACACAGAGAATAAACTAAATAAAAGAAGATGAAAACTGGGGGATTCTCTTCTGTCACCTAAAATAAAACTGACAAGAAATTATAAAAACACATGACCATAAGGTCCAGAACAATTGAAAATACATAATTGCTACTGCTACTACAGCAAATGATATCTAAATATGTTGTAATAATGACAGTTAGAATCACCCTTGTAAGATTAAGTTTTGAAACTGTACTGTGGGAACTTAGCCATTAGTTAAACTCAGTGGGAGACGGGCTCCCAGAACCTAAAAACAATGGGAGACCAGCAGCTCCCAGGACCCAGAAACAAGAAGACTAGGACAACCTGGCAGAGAGACGGTAACAAATGACTGCCAGGTGGCTAACCTGACCCGAACCCTAGCGAGAGCCAGCACCAATCAGAAACCACCCCGTACCTTCTCCTTACCCCAGTCTTCCCTTTTGCCCCAGCAACTGCACAGGAATAAAAAGCTGCCTAAGACCTTGCTCGGGGCCAGACTCCTCTACCCCTGCGAGGGATATGAGTCTCGCCCCAGCTAGCTGGAATAAAAAGCCTCTTGCAGATTGCATCAAGTCCGTGTCTTGGTGGTGTGTGGGGTCGTCAGTCCCAGGATTTGAGTGTAGGGGTCCCTTCGGGAATCTCACACCCTCAAATAAACTTTGATGAAAATATATCTTTTGTTTTGTTTTGTTTTGCTTTGCTTTGTTTTTTGAAACAGGGTTTCTCTGTGTAGCCCTGGATGTCCTGGAACTCATTCTGTAGACCAGGGTGAACTCGAACTCAGAAATCCACCTGCTTCTGCCTCCCAAGTGCTGGGATTAAAGGCGTGTGCTACCACTGCCCAGCACTGAAAATATATCTTACAGAGAAGAAGGGGAGGTCTCTTAATCTGTGAGTGGTACTATGAAGCACCCAGTTCCTCAGAGATTTTGTGGGTTGGCCTCTTTGGGTTGGTTTCCTTTTGAAGTAACTGTTCCCATTATCAAGTCTGAAATAGAATCATTCATTATAGAGTGTACCCAAAACACTATTCACACCTTTGGATTTTGGATCAACTTCCCAACTGTGCTATGCTATCTGTCTTCTAGAAAGACAGACATTCACTGAAGTGTTTTGTCACCTGTATCTAGCACTAGCATATATATCCCAGAGTTACTCTAATGTCCTTGGTTAAAGGCTATTTTTAATTACTATGACTGCAGCAGCTATTCCTGGTTGTCAACTTGACTATATCTGGAATGAACTACAATTCTGAATTGGAAGGCTCGTCTGTGATCCTGATCTTGAGTCTGGGAGATACAAGTTTCTGACCTGGGTCTTGGCATGAAGATCTTGAGGAATAGAGGCTATGAATCCCAGGAGACTAAGGCAAGGAGATCTCTGAGTTCAAGGTCATCTGGGACAAAGCAAGTCCCAGATCCAGGCAGGGAGGTACACACCTTTAATCTGGGCCACACCTTCTGCTGGAGACCTACGTAAGGACATTGGAAAAGGAAGATTCTCTCTTCTTGCCTGCTTGCTTTGTGGGACTGAGCAACTGCTAGATCCTTGGATATCCATTCACAGCTGCTGCTGACCATTGTTGGGGAGTAGGACTACAGACTGTAAGTCATCAACAAATTCCCTTACTATATAGAGACTACCATAAGTTCTGTGACTCTAGAGAACCTTGACTAATACAATGACCAAACAGAAAAATCAAAGTATAGGAAGACATTACTCAACCAATGCACCAGCACCAGCAGTGTTCCTGTTCTATGCAAAGGAAGAAGAAAAGGAGGAGGGAGAGGTGGAGGGAGAGGTGGAGGGAGAGGTGGAGAAGGAGGTAATGGTAAATATTAAGCTGTCGAGAGAAAATTTGGTTCCTAAATGATCGTGCAAAAAGAAATAAAAACATATTATAATTTTATTGGAAATGTTAGTAGATTAAATTTTTGTGTGGAAATAATCTTCTCATGGGTTTAATAGTCCAACTAGCCCTTGTCCAAATCAGGAAGCCTCATTCCTTCTTCATTTAAACAAAGTTCACCAAACAGTAAAACAACTGAAGTCAAACTAGTTTGATCATTTATTTTCTTCATTGTCTGAGAATATAATGAGCATATATCAGATCTCAAAGTTTCCAAGAAGTTTAAAGGATTTATTACTTAGACCTCAAGAGACTAGGGTAGGGTGGGGTTAAGTTCAGTGTTCTTCCACTATGAAAAAGCATACCATAATTATGAAAAAAAGAAACTTTAAATTTGAGATAAAAACATAGTGTCTTCCTGTCTAGCACTGTCTCCCAAAACTATGAACCCAACAAAAACTAAAAAACTAACCCCCTCTCTCTCTCTCTCTCTCTCTCTCTCTCTCTCTCTCTCTCTCTCTCTCCCTCTCTCATTGAATCAGCATAAATTTATGGTGAATTTCATTTTTTCTTTTATTAATAAAGTCATGTTGATTTTTTTTTAAAGATTTATTTATTTTATGTGTATACTGTAGCTCTACAGCTCCCGCCCTGCTCGTTCCAGCCCCGCTCGCACCAGCCCCACTCGCACTGCTGTAGCTGTCTTCAGACGCACCAGAAGAGGGCGTCAGATCTCATTACGGGTGGTTGTGAGTCACCATGTGGTTGCTGGGATCCGAACTCAGACCTTCGGAACAGCAGTCAGGGCTCCTACCTGTTGAGCCATCTCGCCAGCCCCCCCCGCCTCCCCCCCGTGAATTTCAAATGTATCAAGAATCTGCTCCTGCTAGGGTTAAGATATCAGATGCCCTTCCTTAGGGGTAGTTGAGAGCCAGCACAATTGGAAACTATTGACAAATGAATGGTCCAACACAGATATGCAGCAACCTCGAATATCACACACAAAAGTGTTAGGAATCAACATCCTGAGAACTCTGGGCTCAGTGCCCAAGGCACTGAACAACCCGAGCAAACCGGACAACAACGCAGGAGTCCAGGAGCTTAGCGACGCTCATAGAACGAAGAGCTAAAGCTCCCCCATTTTAGTTACCGTTGCAAGAAGACGCTCTTTGAACCCCGCCCCCCCCCAAAAAAAAAAAAAAAAAAAAAAAAAAGGCAACCGGGGTAAATTGGGAGTAGGGCGATTGTGTCATCTTGCTATCGCTCCATCACAGAGACAGAAAAGGCAAGGTCTTCAGTAGAGGGAATGGTGTTCACTTCCGCTACTGGCTGAACCTTCAGAGTCGGGTAAAAGAGGCCGAAGAGAAAACTCTCTGTTCCGAATGGTTGTAGCGGCATCTGAGTCCGATTTAACTTTGTGCGCGGTTGTTTGGCTTCACTCCCCAGGTGTTTTAATTTGACAGTGCCCAAACTAAAGATGGCGGCGTAGGCGTGGAGCCGACCATAGAGTCTCCTGGCTAGAGAAGCCCAGGCGGACCGCGGGCGGAGAAACAGGGCCAGACGGTCGGCCTGGGAAGGAAGTTCGTAATCCGGCCGGCGCTCGGCGGTTCCTGCGTCGGCGTGAAGATGGTAGAAGAGAGAGTACGCGTGGTTCGCTGCGGCGGTAGCCGGCTGAATTTCAGGAGAGCCGTGTTCTCTGTGGATTCCAAGTACGCAGTAGGCCGCGGGCCGTCAGGGCTCCGGGCACCGCGGGCAGGGGAGGGAATTGTCCGGCGCGGCGCGGCGCGGCCCCTCGTCGGGCTGCGAGGCTGGAGTCCGCGGCGCCGGGCGGCGTGTGTGCCGACCCGGAGCTCCCGGGACCGCCTGGCTTTGCTGCTGCGCCTGTGTGCTTTGCTCCCCGGACTCACCTGCGGGAAGATTGAGGGGTTGCAGGGGCAGGGCGGGTGTCTAGGAGACTAGGAGCCCTCGGTTGGAAGATGGTTTCCTCTGTATGCAGACTAATGTTCACGTATGGAACGTTTTGGATTTCTAAATCATTAAGGATTTAGCCTTTTCCTGGAGAAAAACATTATTACCAGCCTCCCCCCCCCTTTTTTCTTCCTTCCTTTCTTTGTCTTTCCTTTTTCTTTTTCTTTTTGGAGTTTTACATAAAAGCCAATGTTAGATCTCTAGGAGGAAATATCTATATACACACAACTTTTACAAGCGTGGCTTTCAGTTCGCTGCGGGTCAGCTGGCTTTGTTGCTACGTTGTATCATCTAGAAGAGGTGTGTAGTAGGGGTAGTTGGTCCAGTCACTCTGAATGTAGAGATACTTAGTAAAACCCCTTTCTATTTTAGAAAGGTAAAAATAGTATTTGTGGAGGGTGTACCCTCCCACAAAATACGCTGCCTGTGTGTGTGTGGTAGTTGATCAGTGCATG
>JADRCD010147137.1:0-11399 GCA_019843815.1 Montemys delectorum | reverse complement strand
TGTTCCACTATGTTCATAGCAGGTTATTTGTGATAGCCAGAAGCTGGAAACAACCCAGATGTCCAAGGACAGCAGAATAAATACAGAAAATGTGGTTCATTTACACAATGAAATACTACTCAGCTTTTAAGAATGAGGACAACCTGAGTTTTGCAGACAAATAGATGGAACTATAAAATATCATCCTGAGTGAGGTAACTCATACACAAAAGGACATATATGGTATGTACTCACTAATAAGTGGATATTAGCCAAAACCAAAAAGGTACAGAATAGCCAAGATACAGTCCACAGAACTCACAAAATCAACATACTGAAGGGCCCAAGTGAGGATGTTTCAGTCCCACTTGGGAGGAAGAAGAATTGAATCACAAAGGGGAAGGAGGGAGGCATCTGGGAGGGAAAGGGAATAAGGTGGAGAGGAGAACATTATCTGGTATTGGTTGGAGAAAAAGGACTGAAGACCTGAGGGCCAGCAGAAATAATGTAAACAGGTAACCTAGGGAGGTAGGAAGTTGGGGGAAGCACTCCAGAATGTATCAGAGACCTGGGAGGTGAGAGACTCTGAGAACTCAAAGCAAGGGACTCTAGATGAAATGCCCTGTAGTAGGGATAGGGAACTTGAGGAGCCCACCTCCAGCACAAAGACAGGGCATCAAGTGAGGGATGGTGTTGCTGTCCCACAGTCAAATTTCTGACCCATAATTGTTCCTTCCTGAAAGAACTACAGGGATGGAAATGGAGAGGGGTCTGAGGAAAAGGAGATCCAGTGACAGTCCCAAAGTAAGATCCAGCTCAAGCGGAGGTCCCAGGGCCTGATATTATTATTGAAGCTATGAAGCACTCACAAAAGGGACCTATCATGACTGCCCTCTGAAAGACTCAAGAAGCAGCTGAAAGAGTCAGATATTTGTACCCAACCAATGGACAGAAGTTGCTAATCCCTGTGGTTGAATTAAGGAAAATCTGGAAGAAGCTAAGGAGTAGAGAAACCTGTGGGAGGACTAGCAGTCTCAGTTAACCTGGACCCCTGAGATATCTCAAATACTGGACCACCAACCAGGGAGCATGCACCAGCTGATATGAGGCCCCCAAAACATATACACCAAAGGACTGCCAAGTCTAGGTTCAGTCAGAGAAGATGCACCTAACCACTATGAAACTGGAAGCCTCAGGATGCTTAGAGGTCTGGTGGGGTGGGGGGTGAGGAGGACATCTTCATGGAGACAGTGGAATAGGGAGGAGATACGGGATGTGGAACAGTTGAAGGGTGCATGGGGAGGGAAATAAAATCTGGAGTGTAAAAAATTTAATAATAATAATAATAATAATAATAATAATAATAATAATGAGGAGGAGGAGGAGGAGGAAGAAGTTCATGCTTGATTTGTGTGTTGATTCTAAAGTGTGTGGTATCATGCACAATAATATATGACTGTCTGGGTCTGATGTGTGACTGAGAAAGCTGGCAACATCCTTGATTTGGAGGCTTCTGGGCAATTCCTGGTAAAGAACTAGACATAACCTGCACCTCTCATTAGAAGTTTTGTAAACTTTGTGATAAAATTTATGTCTCACATGCTTCAGAGGGTAACTTACTTCTTATGTTGCACTAAATGGACATATAGAACAATAATCAAGTTCACATGCTTGGACCAGTAATGCCTCTTGCATAACCTTGGCAAGAGAAGTTTCTTTTTTGAAGTAGATAAGAAACTCTTAAATGGTCAAATTGACAATAAGAATTGAGAGGTGAGTACTAGTTCCTAGCCGACACATCTAGATTACCCTCTCTGAGGTTCAAAGCTAAAGGATGGGCAGCAGAGCAATGATATGAATTTTTACCTTCTGGATTTGGAATGGTTGACACAATCATTAAAAAACAGCAGCTACACATAACATCAGAATGAGACACCAGAATAAGAGAAAGACAAGTTAAGAAATATCTACCCAAGGGTGGGAGCGATGCCAGAAGTGATGGTGTTATGAATGTGTGTACAATGTATTGCACACAATCTCAAATTGTCAATACTTAAAATATTTGAAAGAATTAACAAGTAAATTTATAATAAGTAAGAAAAAATGAACAGACCATTTCTACGAAGCTTTATTCCTCATTGGAGCTTAGTAAGGCAAGGAGAGAAATATTCTTCTGGACTGGTCAGTTGTAGACTGATTAGAGACATCACACCTTAGTTTTATTTACTAGATTGACTGTGTGTCTGCTTGTTGGCAATTGAATTACAAAACTTTCTAAGTAAAAGTCTTCAGGAAAAGTATGAGGCCTTCTTATATTTAATACAGAGCAAAAAGAAAAATTATTCATTGTCTTTTAATCTTAGGATTTAAGATGATAGATTCTAAGGACTAAAAGCAAATAATTCATGTGTTTAATGATTCCTAAGTAATGAAAAGACTTTTTTTTTCACTTATAATAAGCAATGGAAAAGGAAGAAAAGAAGAAAGGCATCTCAAACAAATTTAGTCTCTAATCATATGTAGTAGGTAGCTGATAACTAGTGAATTCTCTTAAATGAGGGGAAAATTTCTTGAAGAATAAATAAAATAATTTGCTCTGTAATATAGATTATACCAAATCTACTGAGGAACATCTTTTTGAGTCGCTGCAGTGTAAATCAATATAACATATTAGGCTGTTAAAATTGGCTTAACAATAAAAAATATTAAAATGAGAAATAGTGGGAAACCAAGTAGGAGAAGAGAGTAAATATATTTTCAATACTAATTTAATATTTCAATAATTACTTAATATTGTGTGACTGATATTTAATATTAATATTATATAGTGATTCTAATGTTATCCAATGATCCAAACTACTACTTGATACATCTACAGTTCTTCTTCTTTTTAAGCTACATATGGCATGTGCCCTTGTTATATGTTGGAGCATCTTTTGTGTATATGCCCAGTACTGGTATAGCTATGTCTTCAGGGAGAACTATTTCCAGTTTCTGTGAGTTCCAAAGTGGTTTTACTAGTTTGCAGTTCCACCAGCAATAGGAGCAGTGTTCCTCTTTCTCCACTCCTTTGCCATCATCATCTGCTGTTGCCTGAGTTTTTCATCTTAGCCATTCTGAATGGTATGAGGCACATTCTCAGGGTCATTTTGATTTTCAGTTCCCTGATGACTATGGATGTTGAACATCTTTTTAAGTACTTTCCAGCCCTTTGAGATTCCTCAGTTGAGCAGTCTGCTTAGCTCTATGCACTATTTTTTTTTTTTTTTTTTTGGGTTTTTTTTGAGACAAGGTTTTCTGGACCTCACTCTGTAGACGAGGCTGGCCTTGAACTCAGAAATCTGCCTGCCTCTGCCTCCCAAGTGCTGGAATTAAAGGTGTGCACCACCACTGCCCGGCTCTATTCCCCATTTTTAAAGTAGGGTTATTTAGTTTTCTGGAGTTTAAGCTCTTTGTATGTTTTGGATATTAGCCATCTATTGAATGCAGGATTAGTAAAGATCTTTTCCCAATCACTAGGTTGTTGTTATTTATTTATTTATTTATTTATTCATTCATTCATTTATTTTTTCCCTAGGGACAGTGTCCTTTGTCTTACAATTTTTTTCAATTTTTGTAATTAATTAATTTACTTATTTATCACTCCATATTTTATTCCCCCCATGCACCCTCCTACAGTTCCATATCCCATATCTCCTCCCAACCCCTCTGTCCTCACCCCCCCTCCCCCAAGCCTCCTGACCTCTAAACTCCCTGGGAACTGCAGTCTTTTGAGCCTTAGGTGCATCATCTATGAATGAACACAGACCCAGCAGTCCTCTACTGTATGTGTGCTGGGGGCCTTATATCAGCTAGTGTATGCTGCGTGGTTGGTAGTCCACTGTGGGCCTGTGTACCAGAGGCTTTCACAAAGACCTTTGGCCAAGCCCGTTGCCAGAGTTCCAGCGAAGGGAAGCAAGCATGGACTGGAAGGAGAAGTACCTTCTGCTGCTTCTGCTGCTGCAGTTGGCTTCACCTCTGTCTCCCCCATGCTTTCCAGGTCACTCAGTTAACTCTGTGCCACCCTGCAGTGAGTCTGGTCTGGCTGCACTGATGAGAGGCTGACTAGGCAGTGAGGAGTACAGCATGACTTCAGGCCAAGTTTTGGGAGAGTAGACCTCTTCCCAAGTGTTATAGCTCTTAGAAAAGAAGGCTCAGACAATGGAGTAGATCTCTTGTACACCTTTAACTCCCTGGATAGGATTTATATCCAGTTTTGGGAGTGCTTCAGGGTTCAACAGCAGGTACTTCTCATTGGTTTGGGCTGAGAGCTTGGGGAATCTTTATTTGCATGTAAGGAGGCTTGATGCTGCTAATACATGACCAATACCACACACCTCTCCAGTGGGGGCTGTGACTGAAACAGGAGCCAGGAGCCCAGGAGGCATGGTCGAACACCTTCCATCTCATGCGAGTGGAAATTACCACCCAATAGGTCTCTTGGGTTCCAGACCTCTTGCTCGACCAGGTTGCTTACACAGACTACTGACCCACAGTCTAGTGTTTGAGATATCTTGGGGGTTCAGATTAACTGAGACTGCTGATCCTCCTAGAGGGTAGCCCTTCTCCTCAGCTTCTTTCAGCCTTCCCTAATCCATCAACAGGGTCAGTAACATCAGTCCCTTGGTTGGGTGCAAATATCTACATCTGACTTTTTCAGTTATTTGTTGGGTCTTTCAGAGGGCAGTCACAATAGGTTCCTTTTTGTGAGCACTCCATAGCCTCAGTAATAATATCAGGTCTTGGGACCTCCCCTTGAGGTGGATCCCACTTTGGGCCTGTCACTGGACCTTCTTTTCCTCAGGCTACTCTCCATTTCCATCCCTGTAATTCCTTTAGACAGGAACGATTATGGGTCAGAGTTCTGACTCTGGAATGGCAACCCCCTCCCTCACTTGATGCCCTGTCTTCCTGCTGGAGGTGGGCTCTATAAGTTCACTTTCCCTACTGTCAGGCATTTCATCCTTGCTCCCTTCCTTTGAATCCTGAGAGTCTCTCACCTCCCAGGTCTCTGGTGCATTCGGGAGGGTCCCACCCAGCCTCCTACTTCTTGAGGTTGCCTGTTTCCACTTTTTTTGCTGACCCTCAGGGCTGTAGTTCTTTTCCCTCACCCAATACCAGATCAGGTTCTACTCTCCCCCCACTACTTTCTCCCCTCCACTTTCCCTCCCAGGTCTCTCCCTCCCTCCCTCCCTCCCTCCCTCCCTTCCCTCTTGTGATTGCTTTTTCTCCCTCTCAAGTGGAACTGAGGTGTCCTCACTTGAGCACTTCAGCTTGTTGACCTATTTGAGTTCTGTGGACTGAATATTCGGCACTCTGCACTTTTTTTAAAAAGCTAATATCCACTTATTAGTGAGCACATACCATCTGGAGGTTCCTCAGAAAATTGGAAATAGATCTACCTGAAGACCCAGCAATACCACTCTTGGGGATATACCCCCAAAATGTCCCATTCTGCCAGAAGGGCACATGTTCCACTATGTTTATAGAGCCCTTATTTGTGATAGCCAGAGGCTGGAAACAACCCAGATGTCCCATGATAGAAGAATGGATACAAAAAGTGTGGTTCATTTACACACTGGAATACTAGTCAGATATTAAGAATGAGGACATACTGTATTTTGCAGGCAAATGGATGGAACTAGAAAATATCATCCTGATGAGGTAGCTCAGACCCAAAAGCTTTTCAATTTTATATGGCCCATTTGTCTATTGTTGATCTAGAGCCTGAGAAATTGGTGTTCTGTTTAGGAGATTTTCCCCTGTGCCAATGTGTTCAAGGTCTTTCCAACTTTCTCTTCTAATAGATTCAGTGTATTTGGTTTTATGTGGAGGTCCTTGATCCACTTGGACCTGAGCAAAGAGATAAAAATGCATTAGTTTGCATTCTTCTACATGCTGACTTTCAGTTGAACCAGTACCATTTGATGAAAATGCCCTTTTTTTCCATTGAATGGTTTTGGCTTCTTTGTCAAAGATCAAATGACCATCAGTGTATGGGTTCATTTCTGGGTCTTCAATTCTATTCCATTGATGAACCTGACTGTCTCTGTACCAACACCATGCGTTTTTTTTTTTTTTAATCACTATTCCTCTGTAGTACAGAATTACACTAGTCTTTGCAACAAAGATCTTAAAAGCCAGAAGATCTTGGGCATGTTTTCAATCAAATGCTATTAAAAAAATTCTGATGCTAACCAATATTTTCCATATATATTGGGAAGATATTTTATCTATAAATCTAAATGGCAAATATATTTTAAAAACATCTCTTTCCTTTAAACTACATGTATTATAGTGAACATATTCTTAGGTTAAATATGATAATAATTTGTGTAAAAATGAATTCCAAATTTGTAGTGTTCTATTGACTTCATTTCAACCTCTTCTATTTTCTGCAACTAATAGCATTTGTAACAAAGATTCTTCTGTGCTTTCTCATGGACTTCTTTACATATCCTGTTTTCTTTTGCCGAAATAAAACAAATCAGTTTCAACATAAATTATTAGTCACTATTTTTAAATGTCTTATTCATCAAAATGTCTTTTAATCATGGAAGATAACTTATGTCTACCTCCATTTGCATATTTTCACGGTATACAACTTTTACTATAGGAACAAAGTAGTAACTACTTTCTATGTAGTTAGAAAAATAATGTATGTCTCCCCCACTGTAATATGCCTCATGAGAATAATGAGGAATAATTATCCCATTCACTTGAGTATCCTTAGTGCTTTGTAAATTACATTTTAATGCAATATCCCCTTAGTATATCACCATCAGCCTTTTAATAATTCTAATTCTTTGTTGTTTCTTCAAAAGGATAATCTCTGCTGCTTGGTCTTCTTGTACTTTCTGTTTTTCTACACACATACACACATAGCACATAATACTCACAAATATATAATGACAATTAAGTGTCTAAAATGCACATAAGTTCCATAAATAAGTCTACTATAGATTTATGGGATTGTACATTTCCAGACTTTCCAAATGAAAGACATTTTAAATGTAATCAACCACAAAAAGAGGAAAACATATAATGTAAAATAAATTAGGACTCTTGAAGCAATTCTTAGTTGAGTTCATAGTTTGTTTTGAAAGCCAGTGAAGTAATGAAACTTTTAACGGCAAGTTAAGAATGTAAACACTTTTACACCTGACTTTTTATTCTTTT
Source organism: Montemys delectorum (assembly GCA_019843815.1). NCBI lineage: Eukaryota > Metazoa > Chordata > Mammalia > Rodentia > Muridae > Montemys > Montemys delectorum. The sequence continues at coordinate 4,202 of JADRCD010147137.1, read as the reverse complement.
GTTTATTAATAAAAACAATGAAAATCAAGTGAACATACTTTATATCAGTAGTCATAAGAAAGTTCTAAAACCAGAAAAAATAAGAAATTCATTTAGGAAATATATTACAGTTTTAAAATTGATGTATATCTTCCATAAAGCATATGTTTCTAATTTTTTTATTAGATATTTTCTTTATTTACATGTAAATTTCTCCTTTCCCAGTTTCCCCTCCAAAAAACAAACAAACAAACAAAAACAACAAGAACAAACCCCTGTTGTCTCCCCCCTCCCCATGCCTGCCACCCCACCCTCTCCCACTTATTGGCCCTGGCATTCCTCTGACGTACTCCATATACTTACTTCAACTATTGGCACTCTTTTTGCAATGCATATAGCACATCAGTCATAATAATTAACAACCAGAGACTATATAAGAATGAAGAAATTAGATTAGAAATGCAAACAAAGATTTTATAAGTATTTTGAGATAAAAATCTCCAGTCTATAATACAGCTACTCAAATACTAATTTGGATTCTAAAATGCCAATTGATGATGTAGAGTGAACAATCCAGTGTCTGAAATGAATCAAAATTGCATAATACATGAAGAAATACAGCTATCAATTCCTTTCTTCATTAGAATAGGTATATATTATTGACATGTTTACTTACATTTCTATTGATGCCATAAGATATCTTGACGGAAGCTTCTTCATGAAAAAAAATGAAAAAATGGTTTGTTTCAGAGAATGAATCTATGACCATTAATGAGCATAATAGCAGTTAAGGGTGAGCATGGCATGTTGCTGGAGCAGGAGGTGACTTCTTTCATCCTGATCCACACAAGTTAGGTAGCAAAAAGAAAGAAGCAAAGGACTTGGAATTGGGTAGGTCTTTTAACCTCTCAGCTTGACTCCAGTGACACATGTACTCCAATAAAGCCACATATCTTTATTTTTCCAAACATTTCTTGTAGCTAGGATCCAAAAATGCAAATATATGAGCCTATAGGGACCAGTATCATGCACATCATCACATGAGTCTATTAGATGACTGGGGCAAACATCTTCAAAACTCAATCATTGTATACCTTCAATATTTCTGTTTTTAGTCATCAGTTGGAGATAGAATATGTGACCATACTGGTATTGCAGGACTCATATGATATAAGATTCCAGCTAAAATTTGTAAAGGCCTAGTGGTATTTTCAGTGTGAATAAAATTTAATTTCCCTCGGAAACCTACTTGTTATGAAAGATTAAGTGAAAGGTTCAGAAAATTGCATTCTGCATAATGAAAAATACTAAAAGAAAGCAATATTACATTTTAGGGAGAACTCCATCAGGCAACCAAAGCATCTATGTCTTAAAGTGTACAAGCGTAATAATTTTCATTCAACTTGCCAGCATTGCAAAGATTTATAGCTTATAGTCCTTTCTCCTGGATTATATATATATATAAAGTCCAGCATCAACAACTATTACAATTAATACACTGCTGTTTATGTTTATAATAACAGAAGGAAATAACCATACCACTGATTAAAAAGGTCCAGAGATGTTTTCAATCCTAAGAAATCAAAGAGATACAATTGCTTCTTTATTTATGTTAAATGAAGTATATCGGCTCTATATTGTAATATATGGAGACCTTTATTTTTTTCCCTACATTTTCAGAATGTATAACCAACAAAACCAATTCTACTCTAAAAGATTTTAATACTATTTATATAATGGCAATTATTTTATATTCAGTGACATCAAGAGTAATTCTATCACTAAGAGGATATAGTTCAATTCAAAACTATAGATTAGGACTTGTTAGGTGACTGTGGTGGTTGATGAAATATTATCCCCATAGGCACATGTGTTTGAATGCCTGGGATACAGGATGGCATTGATAAGAGGTGTGGCCTTGTTGGAGTAGGAGTGGCCTTGTTAGAGGAATGGTGTCACTGTGGACATGGGATTTAAGGTCAAGTATACTCAAGTTATGCCAAGTGTGGCATTCAGTGCCCTTCTGCTGCCTGCACATCAAGATCCTAGAACTCTCAGCTGTGTCTCAAGTACCATACCTGCCTGGATGCTGCAGTAATCCTCACCATGATGATAGTGAACGAAGCCTCTGAAATTGTAAACCAGTCCCAATTATTTTTTTTTTTAATTTCTTACTTTATAATAGTTGCCTTGTTCATGGTGTCTCTCTAAAAAAGTATAATTTTTACTAAGATAGTGGTTGCTGTGTAGATGGTTTTGCAATTCTTGCAGAGGACGCGCGCTCACATCAGACTGCTTACAACGGTTTGTAATTGATGTTTGGGGAAATCCTGTTTTCCCTGCCACCAACTTGGATATACACATCTCTGGACAGGCTTACATATGAATAAAAACTAAATCTTAATATAAACTATATGTAAATAGTACTAGAAACCAAACAGGTTAGAGGAGTCACGCTAGGGATACCTACTGTTGGCATTAGCTATATTTTCTCTCAACCTACTTTTATTTTTTTTAATGACAATTTTATATATTTAAATTATATAGGAAAGTGATACATTAAAAAATGTATCACTTCGGTTTGTCTTTCATCTATGACAGTGGAGACTTGCTATCTGGGTAGATTATGGTTATCATTCTTTGACAGCATAAAACCTTTATTGAACTTCAATTATTAGAAAGAGTTAGTAGTTTTTGTTGTTATGTTTTTCTTTTTTGTTTGTTTGTTTGTTTTTTGTTTTTTTGTTTGTTCAAGACAGGATTTCTCCGTATAGCCCTGGCTGTCCTGGAACTCACTCTGTAGACCAGGCTGGCTTCAAATTCAGAAATCCGCCTGCCTCTGCCTCCCAAGTGCTGGGATCAAAGGCGTGTGCCGCCACCGCCCGGCTGTTCATGTTTTTCCTTTTTTATGATGCTGCTCTTTCTTTGTGTTTCCTAATTAGCTTTGCATTTTATGAGTCTCCCACATAAAATTTTTAAATCTACCTATTCTTCCACTTTTGATTATATTCTTATTAGCTAGTGAAAATCCTTACTTTTAATTGTGATAATTACAGATTTTAACTATGTAGAAGGACATTTTCCTTGCAATTGTAGCCTAATAGGTTCACATTTTGGTGAATGAAAGTGAAAATTACCACAGTAAACAACCAAAGAGTCTGCTTTGGTTAGTAGAAATGCAATAAGCCATTTCACTTAGTAATTCAATTACAAAGCATTGATTGATTCCTAAAATATAACAATCATTTCATGAAAAACTTGACTGAAATAGAAAAACAACCCAGAATACATTATCAGTACCTTTTAATATAACTAGAAAGAAGAACAGAAAATATAAGGTAATATTTATGCTAACTATTTTGGTAGTATCAAGGAAGTAATATAATGTGCATTAGGACGTCCGAGGACAACATGAAAGAGTTGGTTTCTCCTACGTTATGGACCTGGAGTAGGAGACAGACCTGAGATGGCCAGGCTTGGTAGGATGCTCCTTCACCATCTGAGCCATACAGTGATACCCATGCACAAGAAGTTTAAAGAACTGTAATGGAAAAAGAAAAAAAAAACTTATATAATGGGTGATATAACATTTCAAGATGTCAAAAAATTACCTCCTTCAGTAATTATATCTTAATGGCATACAGTATATCCTACTGTGGTTTAGATTAGAATGGCCCCATAGGTTCACATATTGGAAAATTTGCTTCCCAGTTGATAAACTCTTCATGAAGCATCAGAACATGTCATTTTTTTCTTGAGAAGGTGTGCCACTTCATATGTGTTTGTTGTTCCCTATGTTTGTACTAGACAAAAACTCAGGTCTCTCTACCTCCTTTCTTGTAGGACAGTATGTAAACTCTTAGGTACTGAGCTTGTACCATTCCTGCCTTTCTACAAACATCCTATTATGATGGTCATGGGTTAACCTTCTGGGTTCTGGCTATATATAGAAAAGAACTTATGTAGAGAGGTCATGCAATACATCTTCTCAGTTAATGAAAGACTGTGAGGCCAGAGTTGTGGCAGGGGAAAGTTCATGACCTTCAGAAAGGTTTGCCTGGATCTGTGAATGGAAAAACTGAACTAACTTGGAGACCACTAGATGTTGGAGATGCCAGAATGAAATACATTCCAAGAAGAGCTGCAGACAAGGTACAGAACAATCCCAAACAGGAGAAGTATGCTGCAGTCAAAATGTTGGAGTGAGTTAGTTTATCTGAAGA
>JADRCD010147121.1:0-21745 GCA_019843815.1 Montemys delectorum | reverse complement strand
TTTTTCTCAGTATAAATTTCAAGTAACTCCAAACATATTAACTGTATATTTCAAAATAATATATCACTACTGGTGTTTTCTTAAATGAACATAAATATGTAAAGTCTTTTTGTTTGTTTGTTTTGTATTTAGTAGAGTTTAAAATCTTGGCTATTTCTGTGGTACAAGCTCAAAACGAGAACAATTTTTGGACATTGGATTTCATTGTAATAAGGCTGTACTTCAATGACCCTCAAATCACCGAAGGATTTTACCTTCATTGTAGCTAAGCTGAGAATTGACAGTTCTGCTGCGCCAAGGAATGAATTGTAGGCATGATTTTTGAATACAGACTTTCTGCTATGGTCAAAGCTATTTGACTTGAGTGAGTGACTTTATTCTCAGGCTACAGAGAACAGGTTACATTCATTTAAGAAATGGTGTGTATATTAAGATAGTCTATCCATAAAGTCACTCACCAACTGTTTCAATCAACAATGGTTCTGCTTGGAGGGTGGCACAGACATTAAGTATGGGTAAGAATCTGATTCATTAGCAGTGATAACTTGGAAAAGCATTCATCTCAGAGAAAGAGTAACTTGTAAAGAGTCCTCTTCTTCAAACTTGATACAAGAGCTACAAACGTCAAGCAAAGCATTCAGTCTCACTCTTTGTTGTTCTCTTTCCTACAAGCCACCTCCCAAGTTAATTGTCTATGTCTCCCTTGGGTATATAAATACTTTTGAAATATATAAGCTTTTCTGAAAACCATAGTATAGTGTAAAAACATGAAATAAACAATACTACTAATAGAGAGGCTGAGATAGGAGAAGCAAGATTTCAAGACCCTTATGTTGTACACAGCAAGACACTGTCACAAACAAGCTGAAAGTATATATAGATTGTAAAATATTGGACCTATTTCTCCAATTACCAAATTAGAGAGACCATTGGATGACAATCATAAAATTTCTAATTCCTCATATTTTTGGATTTCAATCGCTTAGGATATATTAGTAATATTAATTTTCATATTAAGATATTAAGAAAAGGTAATTGTCACTTCCTGTTGTTTTGTGGTAAGTGGTGGAATTAGATTTGTGTGGATTTGTTGAAAGATTACCTTCTTGCTTCTTCTAGGGTGTAGTTTTGCTCCTTATGTTGATGTTTTCCATCTATTATCTTTTGCAGGGCTGGATTTGTGGAAAGATATTGTGTAAATTTTGTTTTGTCATAGAATATCTTGTTTTCTCCATCTATGGTATTTGAGAGTTTTGCTGGGTATAGTATCCTGGGCTGGCATTTGTGTTCTTGTAGGGTCTGTATGACATCTGCCCAGGATCTTCTAGCTTTCATAGTCTCTAGTGAGAAGTCTGTCGTAATTCTGATAGGCCTGCCTTTATAAGTTACTTGCCTTTTTTCCCTTACTGCTTTTAAAATTCTTTCTTTGTTTAGTACATTTGTTGTTTTTATTATTATGTGATGAGAGGAATTTCTTTGGTGGTCTAGTCTATTTGGAGTTCTGTAGGCTTCTTGTATGTTCATGGGCATCTCTTTCTTTAGGTTAGGGAAGTTTTCGTCTATAATTTTGTTGAAGATATTTACTGGCCCATTACCTTGGGAGTCGTCACTCTCTTCTATACCTATTATCCTTAGGCTTGGTCTTCTCATTGTATCCTGGATTTCCTGGATGTTTTGGGTTAGGAGGTTTTTGCTTTTTGCATTTTCTTTGACTGTTGTGTCAATGTTTTCTATGGTGTCTTCTGCCCCTGAGATTCTCTCTTCTATCTCTTGTATTCTGTTGGTGATGCTCTTTACCTGTGTTCTCCTGTATTTCTTTGAGGGTGCTATTTATGTCTTTCTTAAGGTCCTGTATCATCATCATGATAAGTGATTGTAGATCTGAATCTTGCCTTTCCGGTGTGATGGTGTGTCCAGGACTTGCTATGGTGGGAGAATTGGGTTCTGATGATGCTAAGTAACCTTGGTTTGTGTTGTTTAATTTCTTAAGCTTGCCCCCTGCCATCTGGTTATCTCTAGTGCTACCTGTCCTTGCTAATTCTGAGTCAGGCAGTCTCTGTGATCCTGTGATTCTGGGATCCTGTGACTCTGGACTTGTTAGAGCACCTGGAAGTGCAGCAGCTTCCTCTGAGTGTTGTGGGACTAGCTGTGGAGCCTAGGCCCAAGGTCTGCTCAAGACACCAGCCCAGACAGACCAGAAGGAACCCAAACCACTCTGCTGGCAGAGTTCCTGTGTACCTGGTCCCGCAAGTCCCAGTTACTCCCTGTGTTGGGACAGATGTTGGGTCCTCCTCACTTCTGATCCTGAGAGTTTCAGAGTGCTTAGGAGTGGAGCTTCCTCTGGGTGTTGTGGGACTGGCTGCAGAGCTTGTGCCCAAGGTCTACTCAGGACACCAGCCCAGAGAGACCGGCAGGGCACAGTTTCATATCACAGGGTGTGCACTGATTCATGTTGGTTAGGTAAGAGGTGATTGGCCTTTGCATTAAACCTTTTAGCTATAGCACAGTGGAAGCCAGAGTGGAGGAAGGACATGGCTGAGCAGGGATATGGGACATGGCTGAGCAGGGCTATTGCAGCCACCCAAGACAGATAACCCGGCAGCAACAAGGATGGAAAGGAGGTGCAAAAAGAACTTGGACTAAAATGGACAGACCACAGCATGTGATAGAAGAAGGTGGGGGTGTGGGGGTGTGTTGTGGACAGTGACTCCTTCTGTCCTGTTAACAGTTCTGCTTATCCCAGTGGATATCTGTCAGAACAAGCAAGATGGAGAATCCAGATCACTTCTGGGTATTTGGCTGAAACAAAATAGTTGCATGTCAATCAACAACAGAAGTGGGCAATAGCGTGTTTACCTGTGGACCACACTAAAACACATTGTACCAGCTGGTTTTGTTTGTTAACTTGACACAAGCTAGAGGAAGGAGTCTCAGTTGAGGAAATGACTCCATGAGATCCAGTTGTAAGGCATTTTCTCAATCAGGAATTGATAGGGGAGGACCCAGCCCATCATGGGTGGTGCCATCCCTCAGCTGGTGGTCCTGGGTTTTATAAGAAAGTAGGCTGAGCAAGCCATGTGAAGCAAGGCAGTGAGCAGTACCCCTCCATGGCTCCTGCATTGTTCCCTGCCTACATGTTCCTGCTTGAGTTCATGTCCTGACTTCCAGTGATGGAAATGGAATTTAAAAAAAAATCCTTTTCCCTGGAACCTTGTTTTGTGACCCAGGTGTTTTATTGAAGCAATAGAAACCCTAACTAAGACACACATATAGGGAGTTTCTCAAAGAGCCCAATTATTAGGCATAGAATATAAGAGAGTATATAGGTGGAGGTATAGAGGTTCCATAAAATAATGAAGGAAGAGAAAATGCCCAGGACTTCAGAAGCATAGAAATCACTGGGCTAGGTGTGATGGTTTGTATATGCTTGGCCCGGAGAGTGGCACTATTAGAAGGTGTAGCCCTGTTGAAGTAGGTGTGTCACTGTAGTTGTGGGCTACAAGACCCTCATCCTACCTGCCTGGAAGTCAGTATTCTGCTAGCAGCCTTCAGATGAAGATGTAGAACTCTCAGTTCTTCTTGCACCATGCCTGCCTGCACACTGCCATGTTCCTGCCTTTATAAGAATGGACTGAACCTCTGAACCTGTAAGCCAATTAAATGTTGTCCTTATAAGAGTTGCCTTCCTCATGGTGTCTGCTCGAAGCAGTAGGCTAACATGGAAGTTGAGAGAGACATTTTTCCAGTTGTGTCTAGCTAGTGAGAATGAAGTTGTACAAAATCAGTTCCTGGGGAACCCAGGAAAGAACAATGTCAGCATTGAGTAGTGAAGAACGAGTGCTTTATTTTTAAATCAGAAATTAGCAGTTGTTTATTATAATTCCAGTTATTATACAGATTGTGGCTCTGCGCATCTCTGCACATGGAAAAGGTGAATCCAGACTGTGTAACCGTGAGTTCATCAGGAACCATATGCAGGTGAGCCAACAGTCACCGTGCCCAGCAGAGAGCATCTTATCGTGGAGACCCACAGCTCTGTAAGACTTGCCCTGGCCTCTCTGATTTGGAATCAACAGCCACGAGCTGCACTGTTAATCTTAGTGTGTCTTAAAGCAATGGAATTTTCTAATTAGTAGATTTATGTTGCATAAGCCGATGAATCATCTCTGTATCAGAGATGATACACTGTAACTATATTCCTTGGTAGATTCCCAGGAGGAGGTCCCTGGAGGTTTTCAAACATTGGTTTCATAAGAAGCACTGGAGGTGCTTGATATGACCCAGTTTTTTTTGTTATTATTATTATTCAGAAAGGTCTTGGAATTAGTGTTTTGCCAAGCTCTGTCACTTAATTCTGATGTGGGTGTGAAGAGGAGTCACCTGGAGGAAAGGCTCCAAAGCTTTTCAATGTAGATGTTTCTCTTAGCTGGTCTTCTTGCACCCTCAGGTGGTGCAGTTTGGAACTGTGTGACTTGTAGTTCTCATTTTCGATGGTTGGAAAGTGGTGTTTCCCTGTGTCTGCCCATGCTCTAGCCATCACTTAACAGCACCATAAACCTACATATCTGAGTGCAGATTTTGTTTGTTTCGAGAAGTTTAAGGTCCCAAGGAGTCATTCTGGTTGGAGTATTTTCGTGGCTAAGTAGTATCCCTGGCCCCACAACAAATCTTGAAGAATCTGTAAGATACCTTTTAAAACAATATAGAGCCTGAAATGCTATTGGTTAGTTCTTTTGGTACTGAGAATAAATAATAATAATATAATAAATTAGGAAAGGTGTGTGGCCAAATGGTCAATGGTGGAGAATCTTTTCTCCTACCTTCCCTGCTTATGGTACTGTCTAGGAGCCTAATGACAGACATTGTACTAGAATTGGAGGCTCTTGTGAATGGCCACTTGATGAACTGCCATGCAGCTATGCTGCCGACTCACACATCGCACAATTACTTATTCTTATTGTGGTTCTTTTATTCACACCTGCAGTATCCATTATGCTGCAGGTGCCCTGGTAAGGTGGGGTCGCCATGCAGAATAGGACCGACTAGGTTTCTGTCTGTATTGGGTTCCCATCCAAATGGTGAATACAGATAAGAAAGACTGCTATAAAAATCACCAAAGGAATTGTAAATCGAAGTAAGGGCAATGAAGGAAGAAACAAAGAAATTGAGGTATCTGCTGAGTTTGAAGGGTGAGATAAAACATTTTATATTAAGGTGTCTGGGGTAAACTGCTCAAAGAAGATTCAAGTTACATGTAGATTGGAGTCTATTTTAAGTGATTTTCTTGTACCCATTCTGCCAATGGTCTTAATTCTTACCTACCTGTCTATCTGTCTGTCTGCCTGTCTATCAGTCTATCTATCTATTTATCTATCTATCTATCTATCTATCTATCTATCTATCTATCTATCTACATTCCAAATGCTGCCACCCACCTGCCCCCCCCACAGAGTCCCTCCCTTGAGAAAGTAGATAGGGCCCACCCTGATTATCCCCCAACTGTGGCATCAAGTCTCTTAAGGATTAGGCCCATCCTTTCCCCCTGTGGCCAGAGAAGCCCACTCTGTTGGGGAATGGATTTCATAGTCAGGTTACAGCTTTATGGAAAGCCCCCACCCCTGTGTTGATATTCACCCATAGGGTGAAGCAGAACCCATGGACAAATAGGTTCCAATGTGCCCCATCTTGCAGGGCAGTCAAACAGAGACTATGAGGGTCACCTGGAAGAGAAAGCGAGACAGGGGCACAAAGGGACAATGACAGCAAGTCAAGGAATCTGATCAAGCTGCAATTTTTAATTTTTCTCACTCAGGTTATATACTCTTAAAAGCAGAAATGGAGAAAGGGGGAGGGGAAAGGGTTGCTTTGTCTTCAGGGAGTGCAGATGATCTCAGGATCAGGAAACTGGCTAGGTAAAAAGTTCAGGTTGCTAGGCACCTGTCTATGTGCTGCATGACTATTTTGCCTCTAACTATGTATGACTATTTTGCCCCTAACTGGGCTAGGAGTTAAGCACTTGTCTACAGGACCCATGGATGTTTGATCTCATAGCAAAATGAATTGTTAGAAGTCTAACCACAAAATCTAAGGTGGGCTTTCATAACCAAGTAGGTTGTTAGATACTTATCAGTAAGATTAATGAACTATTTGTTCTTATCTATGCTGATACTAAGTGGGCTGTTTGGATACCTGACAGCAAGGTTGATAGTCTTTTGTTCTTAGCTGGGTCAGTACTTTCCCATCGAGGCAGCTGTTGATTTCAACTGGGCTAGTGCATTCCCATGGAGGCCAAGGCTTTTGTGTCAATAAACAGTTATGACTGACAGAGCAGTCAGGTTGCTCCCAACACCATGGGGTTCAGGTCCAGCTAGAAGTGCTGGAAGTGTTACAGCTCTCAGAAGAGAGAGATTTGGGAGGTATATGCAGGGAAGGTAGCACCTGATCTTGACACCCCCATTCTCCTCTACCTTCCCTCTCTCACCCAGTTTTTTCCCTTCCTCTGCCTCCTATGACTATTTTATTGCCCCTTTAAGTGAGATATAAGCATCCTCACTTGGGCCTTCCTTTTTGTTTAGCTCATTTGGGTCTGTGGAGTATATCATGTGCATCCTGTACTTTATGGCTAATGTACATTTATTGGTGAGAACATACCATTCTTGTCCTTTTGGATCTGGATTTCCTCACTCAGGATGTTATTTTCTAGTTCCATCAATTTCCCTGCAAAATTCAAGATGTCCTTATTTTTAATAGCTGAATAGTATTCCATTGTGTAAATGAACTTCATTTTCTGTATCCATTCTTTAGTTGAGGGACATCTGGATTGTTTCCAGTTTCTGGCTATTATGAATAAAGCTGCGATGAACACAGTGGAGCACATGTCCCTGTGGTATGGTGGAGCATCTTTTGGGTATATGCCTAGGAGTGGTATATCTTGGTCTTCTATATAACTACTTCCACTTTTTCTGAGAGACTGCCAGATTGATTTCCAGGGATGTTGGACAAGTTTGCAATCTCACCAGCAGTAGAGGGATGTTTCTCTTTCTCCACATCCTTGCCAGTATGTGCTGTCCCTTGAGTTTTTTATCTTAGACATTCTGGTTGGTATAAGGTGGAATCTCGGGGTCTTTTTGATCTGAATTTCCTGTATCAATGCATTCATGGCATTGATATTTCCCACCAATACCATGCTGTTTTTATTACTACTTCAGCTTGAGACCAGGGATGATGATTCCTCCAGAAGTGCTTTTATTGTTCAGGATTGTTTTAGCTATGCTGGGTTTTTTGTTTTTCCATATGAAGTTGAGAATTGTTCTTTCAAGGCATGTAAAAAATCGTGTTGAAATTTTGATGGGGATTGCCTTGATGTACTTTACTTTTGGTAAGATGGCCATTTTCACTATGTTAATCCTAACTGATCCATGAGCATGGGAGATATTTCCATCTTCTGAGATCTTCTTCAATTTCTTTCTTCCTGGATTTGAGGTTCTTGTCATACAGATCTTTCACTTGCTTGGTTAGAGTTATGCCAAGAAATTTTATATTATTTGTGGCTCTTGTAAAGGTTGTTACTTCCCTAATTTCTTTTCTGACTTGTTTATCATTTGTACAAAGAAGGGCTACTGACTTCTTTGAGTTAATTTTGTTCCAGCGACTTTGCTGAAGTTGTTTATCAGTCGTAGGAGCTCTCTGACAGAATTTGGGGATTACTTATGTATCCTATCCCTCATTTATGGACAGTGATACCTTGTTGTCTTCCTTTCCAATTTGTATCCCCTTGCTTCCCTTTTGTTGTCTCATCGCTCTAGCTAGATCTTCAAATATTATATTGAATAGATAGGGAGAGAGTGGGAAGCCTTGTCTTGTCCCTGATTTTAGTGCGATTGCTTTAAATTTCTCTCCATTTAATTTGATGTTGGTTATTGGCTTGCTGTACATTGCTCTTATTTTGTTTAGGTATGTGCCTTGAATCCCTGGTCTCTCCAAGCCTTTTAACATGAAAGGGTGTTAGATTTTGTGATGGTTTGTGTATGATCAGCCCAGGGAGTGGCACTACTAGAAGGAGTGGCCCTGTTGGAATAGGTGTGGCCTTTTTGGAGTAGGTGTGTCATTGTGGGTGTGGGCTTTCATACCCTAGTCCTAGCTGCCTGGAAGTCAGTCTTCGACTAGCAGCCTTCAGATGAAGATGTAGAACTTTCAGCTCTACCTGCACCATGCCTGCCTGGATGCTGCCATGCTCCCACCTTGATAATATACTGAACCTCTGAACCTGTAAGCCAGCCCCAGTTAAATGTTGTCCTTATAAGACTTGCCTTGATCATGGTGTGTGTTCACAGCAGTAAAATCCTAACTAAGACAGATTTGGTTGAAGGATTTTTAGAATCTAATGAGTTGACCAAGTGATTTTTTTCTTTTGATTTGTTTATATAGTGAATTACATTGATGGGTCTTCATATATTGAACCATCTCTGCATGTCTGGTGTGAAGCCTACTTGATCATGGTGAATGACATTTCTGATGAGTTCTTTGATTCAGTTTGCAATATTTTATTTTTATGAAGGCACTCAGTGCTATGAAATTTCCTCTTAGTGCTGCTTTTATAGTGTTCCATAAATTTGGGTATGTTGTACCTTCACTCTCATTGAATTCTAGAAAGTCTTTAATTCCTTCCTGGACCAGGTTATCATTGAGTTGAGTTGTTCAGTTTCCATGAGTATGTGGGCTTTCTGCTGTTTCTGTTGTTGAAGTTCAGTCTTAGTCCATGGTGATCTGATAAGGTGCAAGGGATTATTTCCTTGTATCTGTTGAGGTTTGCTTTGTGCCTGATTATATGGTCAATTTTGGACAAGGTTCCATGAGTTGCTGAGAAGAAAGTATATTTAGTAATCTCTCAATTCTTCTAGTGAATGCATGGTTCTTCTACCCATTCAAAGATTTAAGGGAGATCCAGAACCACCAGGGCACCAGATATGAAATTTCTAAGTGGTGGAAACTAGACTCAAGTTTATAATGCAGGGTATGCTGCCTTCTTTCTTGAAAATGCTGACTATCATTTAGTGTCAAGGCAGAAGTGTAGAAGGGTTCAGTTGAACCTCTAATGAGGAAAGCAGTGAATCTAACATGGAAAAGAGCACTGTAGAGGAGAGACACAGGGACAGATGGTCAGCTGGCTGCTTTCAGAGCTAGAGTCTGGTTCTGATTGCTTCTGGGAATACTGTAGGCTTAGGTTTCATTCTAAGTGCAGTGGGAAATCACAGGTCCATTTCTGACAAGGCTGAGACTTGCCCTCAAACTTTGTTTGTTTGTTTGTTTTTTTCGAGACAGGGTTTCTTTGTCCCTGGTTGTCCTGGAACTCACTCTGTAGACCAGGCTGGCCTTGAACTCAGAAATCTGCCTCTGCCTCCCAAAAGGTATGTGCCACCACCATCAGGCTTTTTGTTTTGTTTTTATTTATTTTATGTATATGAATCCTCTGTCACTCTCTTCAGACACACCAGAAGAGGGCATCAGATCCCATTACAGATGGTTGTGGTTGCTGGGAATTGAACTCAGGACCTCTGGAAGAGTGGTCAGTGCTCTTAACCACTGAACCATCTCTCCAACCCCCTTGTTTTTTTGTTTGTTTTTTTGTTTTTTTAAGAGTGTGTTATAAGCAGGAGAGTCAGCATGGAGGGGGATACAGGTTCTGGTGTAGAGATAAATTAGGAGATACTTACTGAGCGAATTAGGACCAAAACAAAAGAACTGAAAATCTTGGAGTGTCTTATTTCCCTAGCACAACAAAGCAGCTGGTGGGTGGTTGACAGTTTTCTGGCATAATCATCTCAGACGAGAGCACAGAGTTCAGGGATGATGGTAAGCAATTAACTATGTTGCAAGCACAGATGTACCTTTCCTCGACCCAACACATCTAAACCTGATGTCTACTTAGGAAAGCCAAATTTGACAGCTAAGTAATTTTTTTTTTCATCAAGTCAAGTGTTTTCTTAATTTTTTTTAAACTTTTTTTTTTTTTTTGGCTTCTTTGTAAGTTCCACCTTATCCACTTCAGTCCCGTTCATTTCTTCATCCCTTCATATCTACCCCTCACCCTTGCAACCTCTCTCACCCCAGTAAAACATACACAAACAAACAAAGGAGCAAATTGCAGAAATAAAGCCTAGAAAACAAAGCAGGGCGGTAACTGTAGTGTGTCACAGCGCATCCTCCAACAGATCGCTCTGCCCACATATCTCCACTGCAAATGTTCATTTTAATGAATTCAATTTTAATGAATCTCTGGCATCTGTGACACCATCAATATTGGATCCTCACCGGGGATTCCTGGTTATTCTGTTGCTGCCCTGTGTCCTGGCGATCCTGCAGCTTTGGAATAGCCAGACTGTCCCTGTCATGCATCCCTACCTTTTGCAGATGGTATTGATTTTGGGATGGGCCAACTTAGAGCTCTGGATGTGGGCCTGGGTGGTAGCTAAGCTGCTCAGCATGCCAACTCTCCCTTATCTAAATCATTTGGGCAAGCTCTCCAGCACTGCTCCAGCTAGGCCACCCAGGGCCTCTTGGGCAGAAGGCAGGGTTAGCTCTCTTGCTCTCCTGTTCTCAGGGCCGGCTTAACAGTACCCATACCTTCAGAGTCTGCCCAGTCAAGGTGGGGGGCCCATTCTCCTAAGTACTGCAGCCTGTGAGGGGTGGGGACAGCAAGTGCCACCCCATGGCAGATGAGTGGCAGGGTCAGGTTTCCTGCACTCACAACCTCAGGGCCAGCTCACCCACACCTCCTGCCTCCAGGAGCAGCTTTGCTGTGCTGCCTGGGTGAGGGGCAGGATCAGCTTTCCAGAGTAATGCCCCTGGAGACAGATCTCCAGAGTGTTGCAACCAGTGAGGGGTGGGGCCAGTTACACACAGCCGCTGGACACTCATGTGCTCCCTGGCAGCTGTCCCAACCAGAGACATCCCCGTGTTCTCTAGAGGTCAGATGAGCCATGAACATCAACGCGGACTCCTGTTGCTGCTGGGAAGCCTCACACTCAGACTCAGACATGTCCTTTAGTGACAGCTCAGGCTGGGACTTCACCATAGCCCCGGGTGGCAAGGCTGGCCACTCTCAACAGGCTGCTTCTCTCTACCCTTGAGTCTCCAGTTCCATCTCTCTTCATATTGCTCAAGCAGCTCGACTTCTCTTACTTTCATCTGTCCACCACCTACTTGCCCATTGTGGTTGCTCCTGCTGCAGGCTGACCACTGGGCTGGGGGGCCTCTGGGTGACAGCCCGTGGTAATCAAGTGTCTATGGCCCGCCTGTGTAGGTCTGTGGGTGACATAGTGGTCAGGAGATGTGTGTCTGTTTTCCTTTTCCTGTGTTGTTCTGTGTGTCTCTGGTCTGTTTGTGCTGTGGGGGCAGAGGGAAGGACTGACTGTGTCTGAGTGACGTCTTCCATCAGGTTTCGTGGGGTGGTGGCAAGTTGGTGTCTATGGCTTGCCTGTGCTGTGTGCTGGAGAGGGCAGGTCTGTGGGTGGCATGGCGGTCTGGTGGTCTCTCTGTCTGTCTTCTTCCTTTTGTGCTGCACTGCCTGGATTTGATTCGATTGGGGTTTTATGTGTCCTAGGCATAAGACAGCTTTGCACACCAAGCCAGGCATCAAATAGGATGAACAAACGACTGCCGTCTGCTCTGTCCATGACTGATTTAAGAACACCACCACCAAGAAGGTGTGTCTTTGCCCATTGCCAGGGGGTTAATTTCTTGCTCTTTAACTTGTAATGCTTTCTGTAAAGATGTTTAAAACATCCTCACTTCAAAATATTCTTGGAGATGACGTTCTCCTGGAGAACATTCCCTTTTCTCCTTGTATATGGAGAGGATGTCAGCAAATTCATTTCCCTGTCAACAGATTGCCTCTTAGTTCCCAGGTTTTCCTGTGGGAATTCTTGCTGTTGATTGCAAGTTAGCTGCAGTGTGAACTGGGGACGGGGCCAAGAGTCAAGGAACTGCCTCCTACCTTGGGCCACAAGGTCTGCTGGAGGCAGAAATCAGGAGGTGCTGTAAGGAGACCCAAGCCCTTTAAAATGCACAGGCCATTAGAGAATCCCTGAAGACTCTCTCGGGCTTTCCTTAAAGAGTCAGACAAGTTGCGGAGGCTTGAGGCCCAGCTAATCTTACTTCGCCGTTGCTCTCTCCTGTTTAAAATACCAAATTATTTTGCAGTGCCGAGTCAGTGGTTGCCAGCTGAACCTTCAAGTGGAATTAATAACCAGAGCTGATGTCTGGAATCCGTAAATAGGCCAGGACTGCAGCGCCTCTGAGGGCATCCACACTGCTGAACCTGGATGAGTAATGCTAATAGCTGTGGAAAAATCCAGAGCAAACAGAACAAAAGCAGTGTGTGCGACTGTGAAAAGCAGACTCTTGTGCTACAGCATCTGAGGAGACTGTGTACCTTTGCAGTAATAATACTTAAGCGGCCTTCAGGTTGAGCAACTAAAGTGACTCAATACAGAATTGCCAAAGGGGGAACAAAGGAAGTGTGGTATTTTGTGTAGTCGTTTTCCTTACATACCATTTTTTTTTTTACATAATAAATAATTTACTTTAAAAGCAAACCCTTCAATTTCAAGACTTAGTTTTAAATAAATAGATTTTAAAAAATCGCTGGCAGTCAAAGGATTTGCTCCCGAGTTTTGTAAGCAGGAGCAGGTTTTGACGCTGCGCTCACCTTTGGAACAAACTGTTCTGCCCTCTGAATACTTACATGAGCCAAAGCCACAGGCAGGGGTTAGGACATTTAAGAAAGAGACAGGAAATCTGTCATTTTCCAAACGATATTGTGAATGGTCAGCACTCGAAGTTAAAATTATTATCTAAAAGAAGGGCCTACTCTTATTGGCTCAGGATGCCTGCTACTGAAAACAAGCATAGACCCAGGAGACCTGAAGTAGTAGGGAGATTGCTATAAACTGGAAGGGGTGAGAGAGAGATCCAAGGAGTAGTGTTTTCAAAATGGAGTGTAACTGAAGAGTGCTGTATCCTTTTTTTATCCTGCTTCAAATCTTATACCCCTTCCCCTCTTTATTTTATATGTATGTACATGTGTATGTGTATATTTTAAAGACTGAATCAACTTTTATTTGTTTGTCGCTTCTGCCTGTTAGGGACAATTTTCCCAGGTTAAAGGATGCTCCTAGTGATATACTTTGTAATGCAGTGGCACGATGTGGTGGGAGGGACATAGAAGCAGAGAAAGAGGGCTGGTGAGATGGCTCAGCAGGGAAGAGCACTGACTGCTCTTCAGAAGGTTATGAGTTCAAATCCTAGCAACCACATGGTGGCTCACAACCACCAGTAATGAATTCTGATGCCTTTTTCTGGTGTGTCTGAAGACAGCTACAGTATACTCATTTATAATAATAGAAGCAGAGATAGTGAGAGAGAGGAGAGAGAGAAGGGAAGAGGCTGGCTCAGAACCCATGGCAGAGAGAGACAGAGACAGAGAGAGAGAGACAGGGAGAGACAGACAGAATTGCAGAGCAGCAGAGGGAAACAGAGAGGTAGACAGAGACAAGAGAATCAGAGAGAGAGAGAGAGAGAGAGAGAGAGAGAGAGAGAGAGAGAGAGAGAGAGAGACAGGGAGAGAAGAGAGACAGACAGAGACAGAGAGAATTGCAGAGAGGCAGAGAGGTAGAAAGAGAGAGAGATGGAGAGGTAGAGAGAGAGAGAGAGAGAGAGAGAGAGAGAGAGAGAGAGAGAGAGAGAGTAGTTCTTTTATAGCAACCAGGCTCCTGACTGTTGCTAGGTAACTGTTGGGCGGAGCCTAGAAGAAATGCAAACACTTCTGTTCTGCTTTTATTGACTACAGAAGGAAGAGGAATCTTGATTACTTGTTAACTTCCTTCTCAAGAGATGCTGGATCTTCTGGGATAAAGCCTTAAGAAATAGCTGCAGTCTCTAATGCTTAGAGCCAAAGAGCTTTTTATGTCTGGCTATCAATGGATATGCCCCAATGACAGCTATCCTGGGAATATGTTTCCTATCAGAGGCTGTATTTTTCTTTGTTTCCTATGACTATTAAGCTTTGACATTTGTCTAGAATAAGCTGAATACTTCAATTGATATTTTGCTAAATGCATAGTTTACTCTGCATGCATGGCATAAGGTGAGGAAATGTTTTTCAAACCTGTCAGAATTTGAGGAAATGATCCTGAGACATACCAACAGTTCTGTTACTTTTCAATCTAATGAAAAGACATGTAGCTTGTGTCCTACTGGAGAAATACTCTTCCGAGAGGTACTCTGCTCTCCATAGTGCTGTTGGTAGACGTTTCTGAGGGAAGTGAGACCTTCTGGAATTAAAACAGAATTCAAATACTGACAGTTTTTCCATGCTTGGTACTGGAAACAGTGAAAATAAACTAGGTTCATAGTCTTAGTCTTACAATTCTAGCTACTCAGGAGGTTGAAGTGGGAGTGGGGAATCTTAAGTTAATGGCCAACTTGGTTAATGATCTTGGTCTAAAAAGCCAAGACCTCTTTGGTTGGTGGTTTAGTCCCTGTGAGCTCTGACGGTACTGGTTAGTTCATATTGTTGTTCTAGGGCCAGGAAGGTGGGAGTGGGTGGGTTGGCGAGCAGGGGGAGGGGATTAGGGGATTTTCAGGGAGGAAAGGAGGAAAGGGGATAACATTTGAACTGTAAATTAAGAAATATCTAATAAAAAATGGGGAAAAAAAAAGGAAAAAAGAAAAAAAATGCCAAGACCTACCACCACCACCACCACCACCACCACTAGAAACAAAACAAAGCAAAACAAAAAAACCTAAAACAGGCTTGGGTTAGAGCTCAGTGGTAGCTTGTCTTTTATGCATGCATGAGGCACTAGCTTTAATCACTAGTATTTTAAGAACACCAAAACAAATGTCCAACAATAACTACAACAACGAAGAGAAAAACAACCTCTACCCCCAACACAGTGGAAAGATTCAATTACATTTTGATACCAAAATAGAACGGACTTTATTTTTGGTTGTTGTTGTTTCTTTTAACATTTCTTCCTGTTAAGTTGTGCAGATAACTCTACTTAAAGGTTTGATTACATTCAGGTGAGGTTGGCATCTCCTGGTGTTTTCCAGTTATAGTCTCTGCTAGATCTGACTGGAGACATCAAAACTGAGAAAGCCTGTTGTAGTGTGAGGAAGGCCTTTATTTACTAGCTTCAGTTGAGCTGCTGAGCTAAAGGTCACCCAGCTAAGTGGAGGGGAAAGACTGTTTTAGGGAGGAGGAATTGCTTGTTCTAAAGTGTCAAGAGTGAAACAGCAGATACTCAAGGGAGTCATGAAATCTGTCAACTTGACATTAGCCAGAGTCATTGGAGAAAGGGGGAGCTTCAGTTGAGAAAATAGCTTCATAAGATCAGGCTGTAGGCAAGCCTGTAGGACATGTTCTTAATTGGTGATTGGTGACGTAGGGTCCAGCCCATTATGAGTGGGGCCAGCCCTGGGCTGGTTGTCCTGGGTTCTATAAGAAAGCAGGCTGTGCAAGCCACAGGGAGCAAGCCAGTAAGCAGCAATTCCCATGGCCTCTTCATCAGCTCCTGCCTCCAGGTTCCTGCCCTGTTTGAGTTCTTGCCCTGATTTTCTTCAACGGTGGACTATGATATGGAAGTGCAAGTCAAATAAACCCCATTCTCATCAACTTGCTTTTGTTCATAATGTTTCTTCATAGCAACAGTGACTTTAAATGGGACACTTGTATAATCTGTACTACATATGAAATATTTGTCCTTATTCCCATACACAAGTCCTTACCTCATCAAGGAGCTTTCTTTTTGGAACAGACTGAGACCATTACAGAAACCCACAGTCAAAATTCAGAGTTTGGGGTCCCAGTCTCATTTGTTACAATCCAGGAATACCCACCCAAACCACTCAGACACCATTCTCAGTCAGGTATTGATGGTTTATTAAATGCACACTCCAAGACTGATTAATTAGGATGCAGCCAGGAGTTGAGATCCAGCACTGTGACCCCTGGGCAGTCATCAGAACCAATTTTTATACCGGGGGTGAGTGGGGTGGGCGGGGACAAACAACAGGTATTTTTGCAACATTTACAACATTTGCAACATATAGACTATCTAGACAGCTGAGCTGTGTATCCTTTAAGCTGATAGGTTGGGTCTAGGGGCCCATGAGATAGCTCCATGACAAAGTACAACAGCTAGTTATTTTCAGGGCAAGGAGCGAAAGGTCAAGTTAGGGTTATGATCTACAAAATGAAGGCTGAGTGAATATGGCAGAGCTATTGTTAATTTTTAATATTTAACACATCTACAGTACAACTCCTGTGCCCAAGGCTCAGGTCAGGTATCATGGAAGAAGGGGTAGAAGGATTGTATGAGCCACAGGAGCAGGGAGTTTGCTGTGAGACTGCATCCCTTAGAAATACCAGAATTACATCTGTGAAGTCTCACCAACACAGTTGCCTAAATGTGACAAGGACAAGGACCCACAGACATATGAATGCGCAAGATAGAAAGCTCATGAGGCCTCAACCCTACACAAAGAACCATGGGAAACTAAGGTATGATGAGAGGAAGAGAAATAGTGTTCCCCAGAGAAGTGCACCCCAATTGTTTATCTAATAGCAGATGTTCAGCCCTGCTGAACATAGAAGCAACATTATGCAGATGGAACAGGTTGTATTTATGTATTCATGAATATATAAACACACACATAGAGTATACATATATATATATATATACATGTATATATACATATATATATGTATATATATATATATATATATATATATATATATATATATATAAAATAACAATTAAAGAAAGGGTTTGACCTTCAGAGTAACTGTAGATAGTACATGGGAGGATTTGGAGGAAGAAAAAGGGAGGGGAAATGATGTAATTATGTTTATAATCTCAAAAACAAAAGCACAAAAACACTATATTTTTAAAAAAGGACATAGGCCAAGTCATGAGGAACTAGATATTTGCTTCAGAATCCTTTCTCTTTGGAAATACCACTTGGTTGATGAATCATGGTACTCTTTCAAATTAGAGGGATTTGGATGGAGATTCAACCTTTGGGCAAGAATAGAAATGAAGGAATTAATTTGATCAAGAAACTAACAGTAAATTAAGCTTAAAAGAAACCATATGTGTAAGAAAAATTGTGGATAACACATTGAAAGGGAACAGTGTGGTATTCTCTGTGAGCAAGTAGGAATGAAGTGCCTGCCACCAAGCACATTTGGTAATTAAATCCAAACACAATTGTGTATCATTAAAAATAAACACATCATTGCCAGATGTGGTGGGATATTCCTTTAATCCTGGTACTCTGGAGGCAGAGGCAGGTGGGTCTCTGAGTTCAAGGCCAGCCTGATCTCCATAGTGAGTTCTAGGAAAGCCTGGGCTATCTAGAGAGTGCCTGTCTTTTAAAACATTCACCTAAAGTTGGAAATCTTTTTCTTTTGGTAACTTTGAGCCCATGCATGTAACATGGCCTGTATGGGAACACCAGGACAGTAAGATGGACCAAAGATGCTGCAGCCCTCCACTAGGAGGCCTCTGAATTCTTCCACAGCATTAAGGTAGATCATACAAAAATGCACACTGAATCCAGATTAGGACGAAGGACCCCATAGGCATCCCAGACTGTCCCATTCTTTAAACTTTTTAGTGAACAAAAATGATTGTTTTTGTTTTACTCAGATAGTCTGGAGAGCAAATATCACAATGGGCTATGTAGGGACTATTAAATATACTTTTCTCCATGCCTCCTCTGTGGAGTTTTACTCGCTTTCTTTAGCTTTATTTAAAGTTATAGCAATGAGTGAGGGATAAGAGGAAGAAAGCCAGCAGATCCTGCGATTTGAAGTGAACATTAATTGGTATCTGGGACAAAGCAGCAAAATCACTGACAATGTTCTGGACAGAGACATAGTGATCTTGACATCAGCTGAGGCGATTGAAGAGTTGGGTCAGGGAAACTACCACACTTGACATACTGTTACAGGGCTACGTTCCAGCTTCAGTGTATAGTCCTTTTGTATTATGCTTATAAAACACATGTTAGCACAATCTCCAACAACAACAACAACACAACTACAAACACCTTGTAAAATTCTGTTTTCTAGTTTTGGTTAGGTAAGTTTTCCTGGTCCTTGAGAAGTGGTAAGGCATCCTTTTTTTTTATTTTTTTTTTTTTTTTTTTTTTTGTGAAATTGAATCATTTTCTCATCTCTTAAATTTGATTCACTGAATTTTATGGTTTGAGATGTGGGAAGCAGGAAGGGAGATCGGTCAGCTCTCAGTACATCTCTCAGCTCTGCAGGGATTCTCCTGGAAGCCTGCTGGCTGTGGCAGTACAGGTGTCCCACAGCCACGGGGATGGAGTTGCCAGCCCGGGCTTCCTCCTCATTCCCTCACTCCGTAGGGAAACTTGAACTTAACTTATTATTTAACATATCTATTTTAGTTTATTCGTCTGTAAAATGAGAAAGAAAGAGCTTCCGGACGAGTTTGACGAGTGAGAAGGGTGCCTGCCCTGGACTAAGCACAGACCTCAAGCATTTGAACCTCTCACTCAGCCCAGGCTGCGATGTTACTCGTTTTCCGTGTCTCGTTGCTTCTTTTGTTTCCCAGACAGCTATTTCATACTCCTCTTTTTATTTTGAAAGTAAACGTTTCTTGTCTTCCTATTAACTACCCCATTTTTTTATTTGCAGGGGAAATAAACCCTATCAGTGAAAACCTGCTACAACACTCCCCACCTTTGTCTTCATGTTGGTCCTCATGCTGTCTTCTCTGGCATGAGGTTGAGAACCATGGCATTATTTTACTTGCTCAATAACAGCACTTCAGAAATTATGGCATATCTTCCAGGAGACAGAAAGTCCTTCTCTGCTGGAACATTCCCGCCCCCTCCCCCCAACACTTTATATCCTGCAGTATTTGCATCTTAAACAATTCTTCCATAGCACAGTACTTCTCCGTGTTGCTTCCTGCTTGCTGCTTTGCTCACTGGTATAGCAAGATGTTTCCCCAAAGTACCTGTATGAATCACTTCAAAAATATTTCTACCCGTGTGTTCATTGTATTTAGAAGATATGTCTATTGTTTCTTTGGAACTTAGGATCACCAGGGACCACCGTCTTCCTAAATCCAACGTTAGTTTTGTATTTGTTAAATGTTTCAGAAGTAAGTGACAGGACTATAGTTTTTCTTCTGAAGTGCATCCTTCATGTGACGTCTATGATACTACACTCTCCCAGGTTCCCATCTGCATTTAAAGTCATGTCTCCCATTCTTTTTTTTTTTTCTTTCTCTTAGTTATCTCTATCTGCCATGGCATCTGCTCATGAGTACCACATTGGGATAGATTTTTGAACAATAATAATCTGTATTATGCATTCTGTATTTCCAATGTTTGAGAATCTCAGAGAACACACACAAAATCAGGATTCCATTGTCATTTACTCTGCCGTTGAAGACATAATCACTTTGCCCCTCAATATAATATTTCCAGTCTTCCCTCTCTGTTCAGAAAAAACCTACTATCTACTATCTATTTATTATGTATTTTTCTGAAGTGAAGTTATACACTTGGGCTGACAATGCTCCCACAAGAACCAAAGACTGCATATATATATATATATATATATATATATATATATATATATATATATATATCCCAAAAACCCAAAACCAAATACCAGGCATTTTTCATGACAAAGCCATCTTTGGGTTGCTGGTCAATGGTATCAAAGAGACTCCAAAACCAATATAGGCTATAGTTGTTGCCCTTGGTTGCCTCCCAGAGGTTGAAGGTTAAGTCCCTATTTCAGAAGACATAGGACTTGGAGGATCCAAGCTGGATCTGACTTGAAAGCCTCATTCTTGAAGACTAGTTTTTATAGAAGTATAAGATGCTAGATAAACTGCCAAGGGGTAGGGAATCAACACAACTACACTTACTCAGCTGCAATGCATGTGGATCACAGCAGTGCCTAGCATAGCCAGATGCCCCTAAATGCATGCAGTAGAGCAACCGCCATCTTGGGAGTAAACAATAACTGTCATATAGGGCTTGAAGCTAAGCTCATTCAACATGAAGAAAATCATTCTTGGTACTATAAACCTAGCCAACCACCCAGGTCTAGTGAGATTATGGATCTTACTACTTTTATTTAGTAGACCAGCATAGTTCCTAATTGCATTTTAAATACTTATTCTTATATCCACAGATAAGAGTAACTCTTACCTCTCTTCAAGGAAGCTTCTCTTCATAGCAGATGGAGGCCATTTCAGAAAACCATGACTGTCCAAATGGCAGAAACCCACTGATTGTGGCATACATAGTTTTAGTGGATACATTTACAGAGTATCTTTGGCACCTAAGACTCATGAAACATGGTAAGAATCGGCAGAACAATCGTAAGAATTGGAGGACTAGGAAGTTGGCTGTGAGGTTGTGAGCCCTAGAAATGACAGGGTAGACAAACCTGGGATACCCTCACAATATAGTTGCCTAAACAAAAACTAAGCTTGGAACAGCTCCAATGAACACGGGTGGGGGATATCTCATGGGATCTGCCGTGTAGACAAAGAACTACAAGTGACCAAGAGATCTGAGAACAAGGGAAAATAGTCTTCCTTAGAGATGTGCCTTCTAAATGGTTATCCTATATCAAGTGGTAGGCCTTGAAATAATATACACACAAGCAAAACTTTAGAGACCAGATAGGATATATGGATATGTATGTATGTATGTATGTATGTATGTATGTATATGTATATATGCATATACTTATATATGTGCTTATATGTATATATGCATGTATGTACATATGCATATGTTTATATATTTATATGTATACATGTATATGTGTCTATATGTACATATGTACATGTATATATGTGTCTATATATGTTCATATGTATATATGTGTATGTAACAATAATAAAAAAGGCAATCAACTTTAGAAAATTTAAGAGAATGGGAGGGATTAGAGGGAGGAAAGGGAAGAAAAGATATGATGTAATTAGTTTTTAATGAAGTTAAAAATTTAAAATATTTATTATTTATTCATATGTGTGTGCACGTGTACATGTGCACATGTTTGGGGTGTATGAAGAAGTTAGATGCAGAGGGCATGACATCTCCTGGAATTAGTGTTTCAGGTGGTTGTGAGCTACTCAGTGTAGTTGCTGAGAACTACCTTGTCTTCTGGAAAAGCAGCAAGTGCCCTTAGCTGCTGATCATCTCTTCCGCACGCACCGCACCCAGACCACTTTAAAAATACAGATTGCACTTCAAAAGGCCACTTGTGTTTTCTCTTGCAGCTTGTAGTGAGTCCAAATGCCCAATCATAGCAGAGAGCCCCCCGTTCTCCAATCATTTACTCTGAGTTATCTTACTTGCATCGGTCAAGTAGCGCTAGTTGCTTCATGTTTCTCAAACAAACTTAGGGCACCCTGGTCCAGGGTTTCTGCTCCTGTTGTTCATGGCACCTAGAGCACTTCCTCCCAAAGTCACATGGTTTCTCCATTGCTCTCTTCAAGACTGCTCATGCCCTCTTTAGAAGCTTCTTAGGACAGTCACGTTAAACGACCAATCCCCTTTACCCCCATAGCTCTCTCGTTGATTGATTTATAAAGGCTTGATTTATAAAGGCTTAATTTTCTACATGTTATTTATTAGGTTTTTTTTTTTTTTTTTTTTTTTTTTTTTTTTTTTT